>JAFLJL010017218.1:35570-48557 GCA_018398815.1 Conus ventricosus | reverse complement strand
AAAAGTTCAAATCAACCCTGATACATGGAAGCGGTAAGGCTTTAGTATTTTCCTGGGGATGCTAATCCAACGAACACGAAAAAACCAAGTCCAACACCACTAAACAGGCCCACGAATAACACACTGAGTTTTCAAAGGTTATCATGGCAGACCAAGATTCGGGTTTTCCTTTCCTTTGCAGGGTTTAGAGGGCGCATGCGTAAACATATTTAAACATAAGATGCTTAAAAAATAGCACGGCCTTCCGGGGGAGTTATACACGCGATGTAGTTACAAACGAAAATACGAAAAGGGGAAATGTAATTGATAACATGTGTTTTGCATGCTAGTATCAGCAGCATTCATATCATGAGGTTTAAAATAATTAATATATACCTTATATTATGTTTAAAAAAGGAAGAACGTACAAAAGAAGCATTTGTGTACAATTAAGATGAATTTTTGGGCATGTACATACTGTCATGGAAGGATGTTTTGTTGCAGTCATGGTACATTTTGTTCTAATTATAAAATTTTTTTTTTTTCTTGTTGCGTACTCATTTTGAATAGGCTGATGGCCCATTTAAAGTCACGAGTCACGAGTCTCTCCCCTCTCTCTCCTCTCTCTCTCTCTCTCTGTGTCTCTGTCTCTCTCTTTCTCACTCCCTCCTCTTCTCCATGTGTCTCTTTCTCTCTCTCTGTCTTTCCTTTTTCCCCCCTCCCCTGTCTCAGTATGTCTTTCTGTCTGTCTCTCTCTCTCTCTCTCTCTCTCTCTCTTCTCTCTCTCTCTCTCTCTTTTCTGCTTTTTCTGTCTGTCAGTCTCCCTGCCTCTTTTCTCTCTCTCTCTCTCTCTCTCTTGCGCTCGCAAGTATGTGGTGTGTGTGTGTGTGTGTGTGTGTGTGTGTGTGTGTATGTATACTCTCTTTTCTCTCTCTCTCTCTCTCCTCTCTCTCTCTCTCTCTCTTCTCTTTCTCTCTCTCTCTTTGTTGCTTTTAAAACGCGCATTCGTCACACTGGCAAGAAGTTTTCAATTCAAACAGCAACCAGCTTCAGCACATTCTTCATTCGAGGTAAATCTGATAAAGACAAAGAGGGCAATGAATCCCTAAGGGGGGAAATTTTTGAATGCAGCAAGAGAAAGGGTGCCCCAGAAAACATGTCTGTAAAGGGAGAGAATCCTACGTTCAAGTCATTCTAGTATACACAAAGAGAAAAATTTGAAGAAACAAGTCTTTTAAAGGGAGGGAATCCCCGATGTCATGGCGTTGACTGTTGGGGTCCTTTGATGACGATGGTGATATTGCTGGATGTGCTGGTAAGAGAATGTTTGGTGTCTTATGAGTCAACCCCCGCTTGTTGAGCACAAAAATTTTTCATGTAGACCTAATCATTACATTGATGCAGATGGATATGGGACAGTGTTGTTTCAACCCAGTTGTTGGAGTGTTCTATGGGTTCAAAAGGGGACGAAGCCGCCTCCCTCATCCGCCCTCCTTCCGCCCTCCCTGTTTCCCCCCTACCCTCTCTTCTACCCCCCCCCCCCATCATCCCTCTCCCCCCCCCCCCACCCCATCATCCAGTATCATCGTCTTCCGATGCGTCATTGTGTGTGTGTGTGTTGGGGGGGGGGGGGGGGGGGGCGGGGTGTGTGGAAGGCTATAGGGGGAGAGGGTTTTAACTTACGCTTCCCCTCCTCCCCCTTCCCCTACCCCCCCTGTCCTCCTCCGCCCATCCAGTATCATGTCTTTCGATCTGTCGTGGTGGTGGTGGTGGAGGGAGGGGAGGGGGGGGGGGGAGGAGGGGTAGTTATTTACGTAAACAGAATGACTTTAGCGACGTGACCTCACTGACGAGGCCCCTGTGGGGTCGCCTAGGCTATAAACAACGTGGACTGAACAGAAAACAGTGCGTTGCCTTTGCTGTTCAACAAACACCGGCAGGTGTCTGTTTCCTCCCTGGCTGGTTGACACGATGACGTCCAGAGAAGCACAGTTCAGTGTGAGTTCAGTCATAAAGTGGCTTCACTCAACGGGGTTTTGCCCCACACCATCCCCACTGACCAACTGTTTCTTGCTTTTTATTATTACTATTATTGTTTTTTTTAAGGAATTGAAAGTGAATCCGCCAGTTAACAGGGACAAATAAATTACAAGACAAAGCACGACGCGTTTGGGCCTGTTAGGTCTTCTTTAGGCAAGATCAACAACCTTCAGGACAATGAAAACGAAGAACGAACAATCACTTATCTTCTCAAATTCGGCGCAAGGTGGACGTCCTCAAACGTTCTCCAACGCCCATCCGGCGCCGATTTTGGGAAGATAAGTGATTACTCGTTCTTCGCTTTCATCGTCCTGAATGTTGCTTATCTTGCCTGGAGAAGACGTAAGGGGTCGAAACGCGTCGTGTTTTGTCTTGTGATTTGTTTGTCCCTGTTAACTGGCGATTTATTTTCCATTCTCTATTTTTGAAATGTGTTTGAATTTCCGCATGAATACTATGAATCTAACTGTTGTTGTTGTGGTGGTGGTGTTTTCAGAAATCTGCCCTGACGAGGACAATGCGTATTGCCGGTTCACGTCGGCGGCTCAGTGCACGCAGATTCCTTACTACTGGTCCTTCATGCAGACCTCCTGTCCTCACCTCTGCGGCATATGCACGGCGTGAGAGGGCTTAGAATCAAGCCTTGATCTTCTACCCCCCTCCCCCCTCCCCTAGCAACCACTCTTCAGACACGCACAGACACACTCACACATACACAAACACACACAAACATACGTACACGCACGCACACACACACACACACACACACACACACACACACACACACACACACACACACGTACGCACGCACGCACGCACGCACGCACACACACACACGCGTGCGCGCGCGCCCACACACACACACGTGAGTTTTGCTTGCTGTTTTCTATTCCACCATAGGATGTCCTGCACGGTTTTAGTTCAAATGGTTTGAAGCAAAAGGCCAACCACGTTTCTGCCCTTTACATTCAGGTGTATAATGCTCCTTGAAATGGATGGCCGACCTCTAGAAATTCTTGTGTCAAAAGGCCCCAGACAACCTCCACCCACAAGCCACGAAGTATTGTAGCCTAGACAGCGGTAGTAGTGTAATACCACGCAAGCAAATAGCTTCGACGATTAAAAATCCTTCTCGTGAAGTCTCGCCCGATGATCTTCTGAAGAAACAGAAGACATTGGCTGTGCGGACCTTGAGCAGAAACCTAGGAACTGTTTCATGGTGGATTGTCAAATCTACCGGGGTTTGTTTCACAGGCTTCTCCTCACTGACTTTGGCAATACTGACGTCTTTACTGGACTAATTCTAGATGTTTGGACAACACATTCATTTTCTCAAAACCGTTTCCAGTTGCTGAGAAATTAAAAGCTCGGCCTGGGAGTCTGGACAACCTCTTTGAGCAGAGCAGAAGCTGAACAGCTGGACACCAGAAGCAAAATGCACATGTTGCTTCTGTCTTAGAGTGTCATTGCTGATGTTTATTGCTTAGCATATGCATGAGCACGCACAAAGAAGAGGTGTGTCAATTTATGAATAGGACAATCAGAGTTCAACAAGGAAAGTTAAATGATTATACCGTGTGTGGCTCCGCTCTTTAAACAGTCATTTGTGAAACTCGCGACTCCTCATTCTCTTCCATTTGGACTGTACAGATTTTATGTGGGACAGACGGTGCAATGTCTTAACTTCCTTGCTCAGAAATAAACAAATGCAACCGAAAACTTTATTTCCCTGGGGTAAATTTGGTCACTGGTTACGTATGTGACGCCGTCCCCCAGCAGAAGAACATAATCATTGTTTTTTTCCATCACAGATTTCAGAGTGAGGGAGTTGTCTTTGTTTTGTTCGTGGTTATCGTCAGAGTCTGACAGCTGTGTTCATGTTTGACCCCTTCTTTAGGCCGATGATACACGGCAGGTCTTTGCGGCGTGAAAGAAAAAACAAAACGATGCCAGACTCAAGATGCCAAGGTGATGGTTCCCCTTTCTCACGACTCTTTCATTTTGTTTTCATTCTCACCCTCAATCCTCGTCTGCAGCCGCTTTCAGAATAATGTAAAAAACGAAAGAAAAAAAAAGCCACCTTCCTCTGTTCTGATGACTGGGTTGATTTTTTTATTGTCATTGTGCACTGAATACGTTCAGACTATGCACATACATACAGAGGCTACGCTTTATATCTATGCGTATCATGCATGCTATACCGTACACAAAGCATAATATTTTTTTATGCTGCGTATGCTGCATACATGTCCCCTCAAATCCCAGGAAATACAGGATTATAGTGCCACACAAAGAAGCGTGAATACGCTGGAATACTACAGGTATGTAAATGAGAACAGGGTCAATTGCGCACCTCTCTGTCAAAGTAATATTTGTCATTTCGAGTTGAAGGACGATGTACAGTATGCAGTGATCTTTTTCTTTTTGTGAATTGTGTGTCCGTAGCAAAGGTTGAGGGGCAACTTGTTTTTTTTAGTGAAGTTTCAGCCGCTGTAATTTCATCCCAAGGACATGACACAGCGCCACGCTGTTTGTTGGTGATACGTTGTCTGTTGACGCCGTTGCTGTTCTTTGGGATAATTCAATAAATGTTTCTGGAAACCAAAGACGTGTGCAGCTTTAATTCGTTGCGCGAGAACACAGACAGACAGACAGATACACACACACCACACACACACTCTCTCTCTCTCAAGCCGCGCGCGCGCGCACGCACACACACACACGCACACACAATGCGCGCATACACACATACACACACACGCACACACGCACACCACACACACACACACACACACACACACACACACACACACACACACACGTGTACGCGTGCACGCACACACATACACACGCACATAGTGCGCTTACACACACACACACACACACACCACACACACACACACACACACACACACACACAGAGTATGTGTTCATACGCACAAACGAGAGACAGAGAGAGAGATAAAGATTGTGTAAGTGTATGTGTGTGTGTGTGTGTGTGTGTGTGTGTGTGTGTGTGTGTGAGAGAGAGAGAGGGAGAGAGTGTGTGTGTGTCTGTGTTTCTGTGTGGTGTGTGTGTGTGTGTGTGTGTGTGTGATAGAGAGAGAGGAGAGAGAGAGAGAGAGAGGAGAGAGAGAGAGAGAGTGTGTGTGCGTATGTGAGAGAGAGAGAGAGAGAGTGTGTGTGTGTGTGTGTGTGTGTGTGTGTGTGTGTGTGAGAGAGAGAGAGAGAGAGAGATGGAGAGAGAGAGAGAGAGAGAGAGAGAGAGAGAGAGAGGGAGAAACAAAAACATCAACTTTTCCCGCGGGCATCAGATGCTGGGTTCTGGCCATCTTCCTGTATGACATTTGATGTCACCAGAGGCCATCTTCCTGTATGACATTTGATGTCACCAGAGGCCATCTTCCTGTATTACATTTGATGTCACCAGAGGCCATCTTCCTGTATGACATTTGATGTCACCAGAGGCCATCTTCCTGAATGACATTTGATGTCACCAGAGGCCATCTTCCTGTATGACATTTGATGTCACCAGAGGCCATCTTCCTGTATGACATTTGATGTCACCAGAGGCCATCTTCCCGTATGACATTTGATGTCACAGAAGCCATCTTCCTGTATGACATTTGATGTCACCAGAGGCCATCTTCCTGTTTGACATTTGATGTCACCAGAGGCCATCTTCCTGTATGACATTTGATGTCACCAGAGGCCATCTTCCTGTATGACATTTGATGTCACCAGAGGCCAAACGGTGTCAGGAAGAAAGAGAGAGCAAATGATAACCAAGAAAAGAAGATGACAGGCAACGGAGGAATCCATTAAAGGATATACACTGAAAGATAGAAAGAGGGAATGGAGAAAGTTAATAGATAGTTAAAAGATGAAAAATGAATAGATAGATAAATGAACGAATAAATAGATAAATACGTAAACGATTAAGTAAATAAATAAACAAATGATAAATAAGTAAATAAATAAACACATAAATAAAGAGCGAAAAAAAAAAAAAAAAAAAGAAATGAATTAAATAGCGTAGCAAGAACGAAATATGAATTAAAAAAAAAATAAAAATAAAAAAATTCAAGGAGTTGCTGAATTGACAAACTTCGTTACAATTGTTTGTTTTTCTCTGTCAACGATCTGGTGTTCAATTTAAGCCTATGCCAGTCTATCTTGTCTTTGGTCTTTGTCTCTTTACTTTGTTGCTGTTGCTGTTGTTTTAGTGTGTGTGTGTGTTTTCCCTAGCTTATCCTTTCATGTATGTAAATATTCAAATGTAATCACACAGAAGGGAACATAGGGAGAAAGAAGACAAAGAAGGAGAATAGATGAAGAGAGCAGAAGGGGAAAGAAAGACAAAGAAAGAGAATAGATGAAGAGAGGATAGGGAGAAAGAAAGACAAAGAAGGAGAATAGATGAAGAGAGCATAGGGAGAAAGAAAGACAAAGAAGGAGAACAGATGAACAAATGAAGGAAGACAAAGGGAGAAAGAAAGACAAAGGGAGAAAGAAAGACAAAGAAAGAGAATAGATGAAGAGAGGATAAGGAGAAAGAAGACAAAGAAAGAGAATAGATGAAGAGAGGATAAGGAGAAAGAAGACAAAGAAGGAGAATAGATGAAGAGAGGACAGGGAGAAAGAAAGACAAAGACAGAGAATAGATGAAGAGAGGATAGGGAGAAAGAAGACAAAGAAGGAGAATACATGAAGAGAGCAGAAGGAGAAAAAAAAGACAAAGAAGGAGAATAGATGAAGAGAGCAGAAGGAGAAAGAAAGACAAAGAAGGAAAACAGATGAAGGGAGCATAGGGAGAAAGAAAGACAAAGAAGGAGAATAGATGAAGAGAGGATAGGGAGAAAGAAAGACAAAGAAGGAGAATAGATGAAGAGAGCATAGGGAGAAAGAAAGACAAAGACAGAGAATAGATGAAGAGAGGATAGGGAGAAAGAAAGACAAAGAAGGAGAATAGATGAAGAGAGCAGAAGGGGAAACAAAGACAAAGAAGGAGAACAGATGAACAAATGAAGGAAGACAAAGGGAGAAAGAAAGACAAAGGGAGAAAGAAAGACAAAGAAAGAGAATAGATGAAGAGAGGATAAGGAGAAAGAAGACAAAGAAGGAGAATAGATGAAGAGAGGACAGGGAGAAAGAAAGACAAAGACAGAGAATGATGAAGAGAGGATAGGGAGAAAGAAAGACAAAGAAGGAAAACAGATGAAGGGAGCATAGGGAGAAAGAAAGACAAAGAAAGAGAATAGATGAAGAGAGCATAGGGAGAAAGAAAGACAAAGAAGGAGAATAGATGAAGAGAGCAGAAGGAGAAACAAAGACAAAGAAGGAGAACAGATGAAGAGAGCATAGGGAGAAAGAAAGACAAAGAAGGAGAATAGATGAAGAGAGCAGAAGGAGAAAGAAAGACAAAGAAGGAGAATAGATTAAGAGAGCAGAAGGAGAAAGAAAGACAAAGAAGGAGAATAGATTAAGAGAGCAGAAGGAGAAAGAAGACAAAGAAGGGAGAATAGATGAAGAGAGAACAAGGAGAAAGAAAGACAAAGAAGGAGAATAGATGAAGAGAGCACAAGGAGAAAGAAAGACAAAGAAGGAGAGAAGATGAAGGAAGAAAAGAAAGTAGACAAATAAGGAGAATAGATGAAGAGAGCACAAGGAGAAAGAAAGACAAAGAAGGAGAAAGATGAAGGGAGAAAAAAGTAAGAAACGAAGGAGAATAGATGAAGAGAGCACAAGGAGAAAGAAAGACAAAGAAGGAGAACAGATGAAGGGAGCATAGGGAGAACGAAAGACAAAGAAGGAGAAAGATGAAGGAGGAAAAGAAAGTAAGACAAAGAAGGAGAATAGATGAAGAGAGCACAAGGAGAAAGAAAGACAAAGAAGGAGAACAGATGAAGGGAGCATAGGGAGAAAGAAAGACAAAGAAGGAGAATAGATGAAGAGAGCATTGGGAGAAAGACAGAGAAGGAAAATAGATGAAGAGAGCATAGGGAGAAAGAAAGACAAAGAAGGAGAATAGATGAAGAGAGCATTGGGAGAAAGACAGAGAAGGAAAATAGATGAAGAGAGCATGGGAGAAAGAAAGACAAAGGGAATAGATGAAGAGAGCATAGGGAGAAAGACAAAGAAGGAGAATAGATGAAGAGAGCATAGGGAGAAAAGACAAAGAAGGAGAATAGATGAAGAGAGCATAGGGAGAAGGAAAGACAAAGAAGGAGAATAGATGAAGAGAGCATAGGGAGAAAGACAAAGAAGGAAAATAGATGAAGAGAGCATAGGGAGAAAGAAAGACAAAGAAGGAGATTAGATGAAGAGAGCATAGGGAGAAAGACAAAGAAGGAGAATAGATGAAGAGAGCACAAGGAGAAAAAAGACAAAGAAGGAGAATAGACGAAGAGAGCATACGGAGAAAGAAAGACAAAGGAGAATAGATGAAGGGAGCATCGGGAAAAAGACAAAGAAGGAGAATAGATGAAGAGAGCATAATGAGAAAGACAAAGAAGGAGAATAGATGAAGAGAGCATAGGGAGAAAGAAAGACACAGAAGGAAAGAATAGATGAAGGGAGAAAGAAAGACAAAGAAGGAGAATAGATGAAGGGAGCATAGTGAGAAAGAAAGACAAAGAAGGAGAATTGAAGCAGAGAGAAAAGAAAGAAAGAGAAAGAAGAAGGATAGATGAAGAGAGAACATAGAACAGTGCATAGTGCAGGTGGGGTAAAGAAAAGAGAATGAGACCAAGAGAGAGAGGGGGGGAGACAGACAGACAGACAGACACACACACACACACACACACACACACACACACACACACACACACACACACACACACACACACACACACAGTCAGATGGACAGACAGAGAAAGATAGAGACAGACAGAGATATAGACAAACAGGCAGACGGACGGACAGACAGACAGACTGACAGAGCAGGGCCTGGTCGGTCAGTCGGTTGGTTGTTTGATTGGTTGGTTGATTTATTTATGGTCTGTTTGTGCACACTGACAATTTTAGTGAGTAATGTGACTTAATCAGTGGAGTAAACCAAACCCCAAATCAAAACAGAACATCAAAATAATAATAATGATAAATAAATAAAAAGGGGGGTGGGGGTGCGAGGCGGAGAGGGTGGGAATAAGAATGGGGTTGGTGGGGAAAATAGGTTAGTGGAGGTTGGAGTTTGGGAATTTATTTTTCCTTAAACGACCACATGAATATATGAAACGACAGGCCATTCAAAAACAGCAATGCCACTCTCCCTAAACGACCACATGAACTATTATGGAAACGACAGGCCTTTCAGAAACAGCAATGCCACTATCCCTAAACGACCACATAAAACTATATGGAAACGACAGGCCATTCAGAAACAGCAATGCCACTCCCTAATTTTGGGCCCACGTGGCCTTTTTCAAGAGAAACAAAACAAAACAAAAATAATGAAAACTACGTGATGTCCATCTTTGGCAACTGGACCAAACAAAGAATTGACGTCATAAATACATTCCGCAAGTTCTGACATCACAATATGTGTGTCATCAACAAGGGAAAAAAAAAGGGGGGGTTGTGTGTGTGTGTGTGTGTGTGTGTGGTGTGTGTGTGTGTGGCTTGTTTTGTGCGCATGCGCGCGTGTGTGTTCGTGGTTATACTGTAACCAATGTACTTCAAAAACATAACAATTTCGCTCCATAAATCAAAATGAAAATGAAAAACCCTAGAATAATGTGACCATAGTCCTGTCTGTGATTGTGCATGGCTACAAGAATGTCATCTGAAAAAAAAATATATTTAATTTTCTGCAATCATCAATGTTGTTCAAAAGGTAGTTTTAGTAGGGTTGTTCAAATTTGTCTTAACATTACATCCATTTGGCATCCTTGTATCTAATGTCCTTATCCATTTTCTTCGTAATAAGTCAAAAGCTTTTGTTTTCACGAAAGTTTTTGCCAATACTGCAACAGAAAGGGTCTTCCACTAAAGGCTAAAGGAAATGCGCATTTTTGGTTTTTTCTCTTTGGAACTTGAGGTCAGGGTCTGTGTTCCGCTTTCTTTTCCTTTCAACGAATTTTCCCGGTTTTTCCCCAACTTTAAAACGGGCTTATAAAACCCCTTTTTCAAAAACAGGCATATATAAAATTTTCTGTATGCACATGTCACATTACCCATAACATGTTGAAGATTTTGCTTTGTGCCCAAACACTGTTAAAGGGTTATTTAGTGAAGGACCGGTGCCCCAAAAATCAAAATTTTTCTGTTTTCCCTTCAGGGGGTTTTTTTTTAATTTTTTGGGTTTAAACCCCAAGTATCACAAAAAATTTTTATCCCGTCTGTATGCAGGCATTGGGGTTTATGGAATATTTTGCGCAGCATTCTGACTTATAGAGCGTATCACTATGTTCTCTTTATTTAAAGTTTTAAACTTCTGAAAAATAACTTGAAAATGCCCAATTAGTGGTACTTTTCAGTTTTTTCTTTCTTTTTTCCCTGAAGAAGTTGGTTCCTACCCATTTTTCTTCAACGGGTTTTCAACTGACCTTCTATGAGTTTGGTACTTTTCCCAGGGTTTGCGCAATTTGATTCTTAAGTTAAGATCGGGTTTTTTAGTAGTTCTCATCTTTTTTACAGATTCTTCTCCCCAAACCCACCCAAAATATGCTAGAGTTTTTTTTTGTATTTTGGGGGTTTGAAAAGGGATCCAGCGGAGGTTAACGTTTATCAGTATCTTTCCTGAATAGATCCGTGTAGACATGGCCATTCTCTAACTTAACCAGAGTGTCAAGGAATTCAATTTGTTCTCTACTCCATCGTAGAGTGATTTTTATGTTGGTATGTATGGTGTTGGCATAATCTGTGAAACGTAAAGGGAGTCAAGGTCACCATTCCAAATGCCAAACCCATCATCAATGTAACGTTTGTAGAAATAAGATTTCTGTTCAAACTCCAAAAGCTTCTCATCCCACTTCCGCATGTATGTACAAGCAAAGTTTCTCCCTAGTCTGGACCCTATGGCTATTCATCTGTCTGTCTGTAGTGTGAATCCCTAAGCTGAGTCCATTATAATCTAAAACAGTTTCAATCATTTCAATTGCACAGTCTGTTGGTACGATGGGTCTAGGTCTGCTTTGTAAAGCTTCTTAATGCTTCTATTCCCTCTTTCCGAGGCACAGAGGGGTAGAGTTTCTCTACATCAAAGCAAAACAGAAGCGCATCGTCTGGAACAGGACAAGCACATTCTTTTAATTTACTTATAAAGTCTGATGTATCTTCATGTACGTGGGAGAGTTAATGACGTAATCATTCAAACTCATGCTCTGTGACTTCTGCAAGTTTTTTCTGTGGGAGTGTCTATACTAATGACAATCGTTCGCAATGGTGCACCTTGCTTATGTAGTTTTGGATCCCTTTCAGTTTACCGCCTTTTGGGTAGCGTGGGAGGAGGTACTGTTGTAGGTTTTTGGATATATTCCTTCTCTATACATTCTCTTCACTATCTTTTTCACCTTTTGTTGCTATCTCAGTGAGATCTTTCTCTATCATAGTGTAGGATTCACTTTTGGTCATTTCATTGTGCAGCCCAGTAATATAATCATCTTTGTTCATAACAACAACCCAGATCCTTTGTCTGCTGGTCGGATGATGACGTTTTCATTATTTAGAAGCCCATAAAATGCATCTTTTTCATTACGACTGAGGTTCAGTTTACCATTTTTCTTCAAATTGTTCATAATATCATTCTTTACAAGTTCAATGTACATATCTAACCAATGATTCCTACCTTCTTTTGTGTGAAAGTGCTCATATTTTTTACTTTAAACTTTTCCTCAACCTAACGTTGAGAAGAATCTGTGAAAAAGATGAGGACTATCTAAAACACAGATCTGAACTTAAGAATCAGTTGCGCAAACGTGGCTATAGTACCAACTTCATAGAAGGTCAGCTGAAAACAGTTGATAACATAAATAGGAACCGACTTCTTCAGGGAAAAAAGAAAGAAAACACTGAAAGAGTACCACTAGAGTTGACATTTTCAAGATTATTGCCAGAAGTACAAGCTGTACTAAAGAGACATAGTGATACGCTCTATAAGTCAGAATACATGCGCAAAGTATTCCATAAACTACCGATGCCTGCATACAGACGGGATAAAAACCTATGTGATACGTTGGTTCACCAGAAAACTGAAAGAGCAGTGAAGGGAAAAGCAGAAACTTGTGATTGTGACACCTGTCCTTCACTAGTAACTTCAACAGTGTTGGACACAAAGCAGAAATCTTCCCACAGTGTTATGAGTAATGTGACACGTGCAGACAGAAATTTGATATATGCTCTGTTGTGTTAAACGGTGTGATAAGACAGTTTATGTTGGTGAAACCGGACGTTCGTTGAAAGAATGAATATCGGAACCAGACGTGACATCAAGTTCCAAAGAGAAAAGCAATAATGCGGACATTTCCTTCAGCACTCAAAGGGAGACCTTGCTGTTGCAGTGTTGGCAAAAGCTTACGGTGAAAAAAAGCTTCAGACTTATTAGTAAAGATAAATGGATAAGGACATTAGATACAAAGATGCCAAATGTTAAGACAATTTGTAACAACCCTATCTAGATTTACCTATGAACAACATTGATGATTTGCAGGAAAAGTTATATATTTTTTTTTCAGATGACAGTTCTTGTATGCATGCACAGTCACGCAGGACTATGGTCACATTATTCTATGTGTTTCATTTCATTTTGATTTATGGAGCGTGTTGTTATGTTTTGAAGTACATTGGTTACAGTATAACCACACGCGCGCGCGCACGCGCGCGCGCGCGCACGCACGCACGCACACAAGCGCACGCAGACATACATACACACAACTTGCCCCCCTCCCCCTTTTTTTCTCTCCATTTTTTCCGTTGTTGATGACATCACACATTATGATGTCAGAACTTGTGGATGTATTATGACGTCAA
>JAFLJL010017218.1:5000-34570 GCA_018398815.1 Conus ventricosus | reverse complement strand
CGTGTACCTTATGGGCGTGGAACCACCTGGCTGTACCTTGATGGGGTGGAACCACCTTGGCGTGTACCTTGATGGGGTGGAACCACTTGCGTGTACCTTGATGGGTGTGGAACCACCTTGCGTGTACCTTGATGGGTGTGGAACCACCTTGCGTGTACCTTGATGGGTGTGGAACCACCTTGCGTGTACTTGATGGGCGTGGAACCACCTTCGCGTGTACCTTGATGCCGTGGAACCACCTGGCGTGTACCTTGATGGTGTGGAACCACCTGGCGTGTACACTGATGGGCGTATGGAACCACCTGGCGTGTACCTTGATGGGCGCGTGGAACCACCTGGCGTGTACCTTGATGGGCGTGGAACCACCTAGCGTGTACCTTGATGGGCGCGTGGAACCACCTGGCGTGTACCTTGATGGGCGTGGAACCACCTTGCGTGTACCTTGATGGGTGTGGAACCACTTGGCGTGTACCTTGATGGGCGCGTGGAACCACCAGGCGTGTACCTTGATGGGCGCGTGGAACCACCTGGCGTGTACCTTGATGGGCGCGTGGAACCACCTGGCGTGTACCTTGATGGGCGTATGAGAAGAAAAGAAGGTAAATCAACTTTCAGACACAATTACAATTCTGCAAATCATTCTAATTGTGTGTGCCTATAAATACTCGACTCCTTAAGGAAAGCTTTGATGAATTAATTTTTGGTGAGCAGCCATTACCGCTAACATGAGACTACGAGATTAAGAGACGTGGTATATGGTAAGATTCAGTATGGATTTTTTTTTTCGTACACTTTGGTGATCAGTATTATCCTGACTCGCAAATCTAAGTCGTCTCGTTTTGGTTCCGTGTTTGTTCTGTCTTTTTTCTGCAGAGGTCTGCAGACGTCATGGTATTTGGGGGCCTTTTTGAAGTGATTTTTAGCACCACAACTATTCCTCGCTGGTTCTTCATCTCCGTGTCTCTGTCTCTGTCAGTCTGTCTGACCGTTTTTTCAAAACGACAATTGAACTGAACTGAACAGAAATGAATTGAACGGAATTCTCTCTCTTTCTCTCTCTCTCTCTCTCTCTCTCTCTCTCTCTCTCTCTCTCTCTCTCTCTCTCCTCTCTCTCTCTCTCTCTCTCTCCCGTGTCTGTCTGTCTGTCTGTCTGGTACGTTGGCAGAAAGAAAGCAACTGAGCAGATTACAAAGATGATAGGTGCCAGCAGGAATGACAGTGGGGATGAAAGTGGTGAGAGAGAGAGAGTGAGGCAGGAGAAGGGAGTGTATGTGAGAGTGAAAATCTGATGGCAAATGAAACACAACCCAGAAACACGAGTCAGCCCGCTCCCAAATTCAGACAGTAACCATGTGCTTACACATGTCACTGCACACACATCCATAAACCATAACAAACCCAAGGACCAATCAGAATCCTTCTGAGACCCACCGGGGTCAAGGTCTGGCGCAGATGCAGCGCGCACGGCGGCGGGCGACACAACACCATACCCGCGGCGCGACAGACAAGCGTCACATGTGGTAAACAGGGTCAAGATAGAGTTAGCCAAGTAGAGGGGAAAGGGAGAGGGAGGATAGGGTGGGGGTGGGGGGTGGGGGGGAACGGAGCGGATGCACTGAACGCCAGGGCGCCGGGTTTGCGGCAAACAACTCTGGACGAAACAGTGCGGATCCAGCGCAGTAGTACAGCGTTGACGGACAGTGGGGAGGGGGCATAGCTGGTGGGGAGGAGGGAGAGAAGGGAGCACGATGCAAAATAAACAAAACTTTACGTTCACACACCAGTAGCACGAAGGCAGCCAGTAAAACAACTAGTAGTATACACACGAATCCAACTGCGAAGGAAGGAAAAAGTAAGAAATGAAGGGTAGGCCACGGCCGTACACAGGGATCACATATTAACGAACTCAAGAGAACAATGAAAAGACATCAGAATACGACATGAACGTGGGAACGAGAGAGGCGAGAGGGGGAAATGAAAGAAGAAAGGAAGACGAGAGTGAGGAAAAGAAACCTATCCTTTGTATGTTGGAATGTGGGGGATTATTAGATAAATTAACGGAACCGGATTTTTTTTTAAAGAATTTAATCACATCTTTTGATCTGTGCTGTTTAACAGAACATTTACTTCTAAATTTTCGATTTCGAATTAAATTCCAGGATTTCTTTCAATTACATTATCCAGCGGTCAAATTTTACAAGAAGGGGAAACCCTCAGGGGGAAGAATCCTGCTAATAAAAAAAGAGTTATCTGAATATGTCCAACTGATAAATACTGATATGGAAAATGTACTCTGTGTGAATGTTTAACATTTAATGTTACTCCACTAAATGGTCTTTGTATGGACAAGTTCGACGATGCATACACGTTTTATTCCGAAAGGGGTAACAGTATTATAGATTATTATATATGTTCTGTTGAACTGTTAGAAAATGTGAACAAGTGTCAGATAGTAGAGAGAGTTGAAGCTCAGCATATGCCTATTATGATGGAATTACAAAGCACACTGTCTAACGCACAAGAGAACGAGGGCAAGAAATCTTACGTAAAGAAACTAAAGTGGGATCCCACAAAACAACAACAGTATGTTCATTTTCGTAGAATCGGAAGAGGCGAAACAAACAATGGCGCAAAAACAGAAGAAATAGAAAGAGATGTAGACACGAGTATAGATAGATTTAATAAGCTATTAAAAGAGGCAGGGAAAGACATGTACAGAACAATAGGTATAGGAGGAAAATACAAGACTACAAGCAGCTGGTATGATAAAAAATGCCAAATTAAAAAGAAAGAAGCACAACAAGCACTCAATAGACTGACAGGGACGAAAAAGGATAAAAACCCAACCATTTATTAAGAAAGGAGAGAGGCTTACAGAAACAAAAGAGCAGTATACAAAGAAACAATTAGAGAAAAGAAAAAACAGCATAAAAAGCAAACATAACGACACACTAGTACAAAATCGCAAGGACAGCCGAATGATCTGGAGCACCATAAAAAGTGTTAGAAGGAAGAAAAACACATTACCATCTATTAATATTGCACAGTGGAAAGCGCATTTCGAAAGCATTTTGAATCCACATGACACAGAAATACCAAACGATAGAGTCCTCAAGGACCACAAGAAGAAGAAGTGTTAAACGAAATTCATGTACAAGAATTAGACGAAGAGATAACCGAAAACGAAGTAAGATCAGCTACAGAAAAATTTTAAAAAGGCAAATTACCAGGCATTGATGAAACCCTCCTGAATTTTCTCAAAACTATAGGACAAAATATAGTGCCATTCTTAACGAAATTATTCAATAAGTTATATCAAGATAGTTTTCTTTTCCCCATAGAAAAGGTCAAGAGCGGTGATTATACAACTACACAAGAAGGGAGATAGACAGAATCCAGGAAACTATAGAGGAATATCCTTATTATGCATCACAAGCAAGATTTTTTACAGCAATATTAAACATAAGACTATATGATTGGGCAGAAGCAGAAAATAAAATTAGCAAAGAACAGGCAGGCTTTAGGAAAGGGTTCGCAACAGTAGACCATATTTTCACACTAACCCTCTATGATGAGTAACTGCCTATATGGCAGAAGAAGAAGTAAATTGTATGTAGACTTCATTGATTATCAGAAAGCGTTTGATACAGTAAATAGAGAAAAACTTTGGGAAATCCTACAGAAACACAAAATATCTACGAAGATGATTAACATGCTAAAATCTATAAAACAGTACAAGCATGCGTAAGACATGGAACTGAACTAACAGAATTATTTGAATGTCACACAGGAGTGAAACAAGGGTGCTTACTGTTCCCCTAATCTTTTAAGTACTAATTACAGAAGTTGCAGACAATGTCACAGCTAAAGGAAGACACGGTTATCAATTCTTACCCGGAAAGACAGACATAATTTTCACTTCTATTCGCTGATGACATAGCTTTAATAGCAAGAACTCCAGTAGGTTTGCAAAACCAAAATTAAGAATCTACAGGAAGCCTCGGACCACATTGGACTAAAGGTAATCTCCAAAAAACAAAAACATGGTCTTTAGAAAGGGAGGATACCTTGGCAGACTAGAAAAATGGAACTACAAAGGGGAAGAAATGAGGTAGTAAACAGCTACAAATATTTAGGTTTCACTCTAACGACCAAACTCTCAGTAGATATTTCACTTTCAGAATATGCAGGAAGGGCGAAATGGAAAAAAAGGTGAATTAATGAAAATAATGTATAGTTTAGGACACTTAGATATAAATATATTTTTTAAGCTATTTGATACACAGGTCAAGCCACTGCTACTGTACGCAGCAGAAGTATTGGGGTTTGACTCGTTATTTCAGCGGTGGAAAATATACATTTATTCACATGTAAAAGATGCACGGGGGAAGGGAAGAAAACGCCAAACAACTTAGTATACGGAGAACTAGGAAGATATCCGATTGAGTATAGATAGTTCAATAAAAGCAATCAGATATTGGTTCAAATTAATGAAGATGACTCCAGACAGGATACCTAAAAAGCATTTGAAAGAGAAAAACAGAAATTGATAAACCACAGAACTGGGCACTGGAAATTAAACGCTGCTTAGATATGTATGGCTTCTCTGAAGTTTGGTTGAATGAAGGTGTAGAAAACGAGCAAAGAATTTATCATAACACTAAAACAAAGAATCATAGATTGTTACAAACAGAACTGGCATAACAAAATAGCGAATAGTGAACGATTTACAACATATACGTTTAAAACTATACACCAAACTGAAGAATACTTTCGCGCAATCACAATTGCGAAGTTCAGGAAAGCATTGACAAGACAACGATTAGGAATAAACGAACTACATGGCAATAAAAAAAATATATAGATAATAAAGCTATAACAACATGCCCCTTCTGCCCAACAGTAGAAACAGAAATGCACTCTTAATGTGGTGTCCAAATTACAGGCAATTGCGAACAAAATACATTTTCAAACACTTTAGTAATAGAAACGCAATCACACTGGAAAGTCTGCTACAAAACGATAATACTGAAACCATAAGAGATATGCAATGTACATCTTCTATGCCTTAAAAACCAGAGAAACCCTTATGTAATAGTAATACTGACGATATAGGAAGAATAGAAATTCTAAACAGAAAACAAAATATGTTACAATCAACGTTTCAATCAAATGTTTTTGTTGTTGTCATGTTGAAATGTATGTTGCGTACTCCTGTGGACGGCCGAGGGCCCCACAATAAATGGCGCAGCGTGAAAGCGCGCGCGTCAAGCGTCAAGCGTCTCTCTCTCTCTCTCTCTCTCCTCCTCTCTCTCTTCTCTTCTCTCTCGGGGGGGGGGGGGGGGGGGGGGCGCTTTGTACGCGCAGGAAGATTGGAGGTGTGTGTTACATTGTCTCTACGTTTTAGGGAATTTCTCTGGATTGTAAATGTGTATTGCGCCGAAATTTGACAAGCTGTTTGCTGTGGTATCATCCCTTTTCCCCCCCCGGGGGGTTTTTCGATCAAATGTGGTATTTTTTTGTAAATATTTCAGTCTTTTATGTTGTAAAAGGGGAAATTGTTTAAGCATCGATGCTTTTTCCCCCATGTTGACTTCGTTCAGGGGGAACCGGTGTTCTTTTTGGACAAACCCCAAAAATCCTTCTGTTTGGGGGGAAAAATTTTTTAAAAAACCGTCATGGTGATGGTGAATCCCTCCTCGCGTGGGGGATGTTAAATTTCCAACCCCCGGCCCCCAAATTCCTGATACAAATGTCTCAGGTCTTTGGTTCCAAGGAACCTTAAAGGGCTGACCTGAATGTCAAATTTAAAGGTTGTAGGACCCTTTTTTAACGGCAAGCGGGACAATTTTAAGGAGGAAATTTGTCTCTCTTAGGGCAGGTTTCATTGCTCCCCGTGATTTTGTGAGTGGACCCTAAAAGGACGGGGTGGAGGATTTTCCGAGGGGAAAAAATGACTTGCTGCAAAAAAAGAACAGGGGATTGACTTCTAAAGGGGAAAGGACCTAAAAGAAAATGTGAGGATTTAAGGGGCAGATTTTGAAAAAAATAACCTATTTTTTATGGTATGAAAAAAAGGGAAGGGAAACAAGTGAAAAATGTGGGGGTTTGACCCGGGAACGGGGCACAGAAAGCTTGATTTTACTGATTCAATGTTTTTGGGATCGGGGTAAAAACGCCCTGGGTTCCGTTCCGTTTTCCCAAAAATTAAATCGCTCAAATGTTCCTTTTAAAAGCAAAAAAGGAAAAAAAAATTAAAAGCGAAGCAAAAATAAAGGGGAAAAACGTGTTTGTCGGGGGGGGATTTCTCTCGAGGGTTCGTAAACATCAGCGTAAGCTGGCCCCACACCGAAAAAAAGCAAAGGGCTTTTTAAAAACAGGTCCGCAGGGGTTCGATCCCTATTTTTTAAATGGTAAAAAGTTTTGGGCTTGATTTTCATGTTTTCACTTAAAGAAAAAAAATAAAAACCGGCCCCTATTCAGATGAATTTTCTGGGTTTGGGAATTTGAAGGGGTACAAAAAAGAAAATTACCCCGGGAATGCCCCAAAAGGCTCATTCACAAAACCCCTTCAAACGACCAAACATGGGGCACGTGGGAAATTGGGAACTTTTGGGTTCCGGGTTTGGGTTTAAAAACCGACGCCCCGTCCCCTTTTTTTCCATGGAAAAATTCCTAAAATCTTTAAACTTGGGAGGGGAGAAAGGGAAAAAACCCTCTTGTGGTAATTAAAAACGATTCTCCATTTCCCTTTTAAAAAAAGGGCTTTGCTTTTGGGATGGGATAAAAAAATGCCCTTCTCTTAATTTTTGTCATAAAATGTGAATGGTTGCGCCTAAGTTTTTATTTCATGATTTTTTTTTCTTTCTAACCATTTTTTGATTTTTTTTTGTCTTTTTTGAGACTTTTAAAGATACCTGTGACCCGGATTTATTTCCTGGATTTCAGGTTTTTTTTTAAAAAACCCTTGTAAATTTCACCAAAAAAAAGGAAAGGGAAGATCGGGGGGAAATTTAATTGTCTTATAAGGGATGAATTTGCCCCTTTTTGTGTGTTATTTAGATACCCAAACTATGAAAATATAGTGCTTTTTGTCATTGAAAAACGGTTGTTTGGATTTTTCTAAATTGATTTTCGTATGATGTGCATATTTTCCCCCGGAGGGGTCTCCTTTCAATTAATTAAATTAGGGCCCGGGGGAATAATCATTTTTGAAGGGGGCTTGACAGATTTTTGTTGATCCCAGATGGAAGTGTTTTTTATTTTTTATCGGTGATTGAACAAAGAATCTCGAATATTTCTCCATTTCCCCCGGGTTTTTGTAAATGACCTGTTTTTTTAAAAAGAAAATTCTTTTAAATTTGTGCCCGGCCCTTTCCTCAAATGCCCTTTTAACAGCTACGGTAATCTTTTTTTTAAATATGTGAAACGCGTTAGTTTCCGATTATATAAAAGGGATTATGTAAGGGCGCCCCAATTTGTGAGAAATGGGGCAGGGGAAATGATTATTTTGTTTTTGCCCCAGTAACTTTTCACTTTTTATTTGAGGTGTCTAAATTGATTGTTGCAAAACAAAGCGAATCTGATATTTTTCCTTTAAAATACTGCATTGCTTTTTGCCATGAAAATGTTTTTTAAGTTGAAGATAGCGGGGGGGCTTGTGAAAAAAAAATTTGTAGGGTGTACAAATTACAAAAATTTTTTAAAGGGAATTATGCAAAAAAAGAATCCACGAAAAATTAAAAAGGGGCCCTTGAACTTATTGGGTGAACATCAATGAGGCACGGGATATTTAATAGATGTATTCAAAGTGGCTGCATGCAGAAGAAAACTGTAAAGGGCAAAGTTTTGGGACAGTCGAAAGCGGGGTTTGGGGTTTTTGATAAAGGACGGGCAAAAACAATAAAACTAAAACTGTGCAGTTTACTAAGAACATTTCGAAGATCATCAAAGCAAATGTTCTGTTGTCGGAAATGGGTCAGGGGAGAAAAAATTTAAAAAAGACAGTAATAAATACAAAAAGGCAAAAAAGGGGGAATACAAAAAGCTTTTAAAAAGAAAAAAAAAAACAATTAATGGGAATACACTAAACAATTTATTGGTTTAAAATTTAAAAACCCAAAAAAAATTTTTTTTGGACGGGTGTGCCCAATATTTGGGTTTAAACCAAAAAAACAAAAAATTAACAACCTTTAGAAAAGGGGTTTAGCATTTTAAAAAGTTTTTTTGGAAAAGGGTTTATCATTTGTGGAAAGTGTTAATTTTTCCGGAAATTGGGAAAATTGAAATATGAAAAGCCCAATTTTCTGGGAAAAGAAGTTTTGTTAGCGCTTAGAAAAGTTAAAAAACAAAAAGCGGTGGACCTGATGGAATAATGGGGAGAGTTTTTGAAAACTCCTTGTGAAAAAGTTGTTATTTTTGGCGAAATTCTTCAATGCAATTTTGAAAGGGTTTTTTCCTGAAATTGTGGGGGAAATCTGGACCCTTCCGCTTTTAAAAAGGGGGGTTTAATGAAAATAATCCCAATTTAATTATAGGGGTTTTCTCTCTTTCATTTTTAATTTTGAAAAAGTATTCAGCCCCATCTTCAATCAAAGCCTACAAAGATGTGGGGGAAAAATTTAATATAATGGGAAAAACCCAAGCGGGTTTTTTTAAAGGGGAAATTTTAAAACCAAATTGATCATGGGGGTTTACTCCCCAGGGCCCCTTTACAAAACAGTTTTCCCTCAATCGAAAATTTTGTACTAGCATTTTTTTGATTTTGGGAAAAGGCTTTTGGTTTTAAAATAAACAGAATTTTTGGGGCCCTTTCCTTTTCAAAAAGGGGATTCCGGGAAGCTCTTTAATTGTTTTTAAAAGCATGTAAAAATGTTCCCCAAAACAAAAAACGATGTGGGGGAAAAATTAAAAGATTATTTTAAATTGTACTAGGGGTGTAAAAAAAGGGGAAGTCTGCAGCCCTTTTTTGTTCTTTTTAAATTTAAAACGAGCTAGCTTTAGAAGTAAAATAACGGAAAAACATGGTGCAAGGTTTACTGTAGTTTTAGGGAACTTTTCCCTTCTTATTGTTTGCTGCCCAATATAGTCTTACTATCTGAAACGGTTAGGGTTTGAAAAACACAGCTAAATGTTTGAAAAACTTAGTGACCAGTTTGAAATTGAGGTTTAAAAATGGATAAAAGTAATGAAATTTGGGTTTTTAAAAAAAAGGGGTCATTTTGTCACCAGGGAAAGAGGGGGTTTTTACAATGATATTGCCACCCGGTATTTAAATTTTTTACAAGTATTTTGGAATCCTTTTCTCACTCGTTTAAGCTTTGTAGCCGCTTGTAGAGATTTTTCCCGGGGAAAAAGCGAAAAATCGTTTGTTATATATTTTGAAAAAGCTTTATTTTTTTAAATAACAATTCTTTAGAACTTTTTTTAAAGGTTTTTTCGAAAATGAATTTAAAAACCCGATTCACAATCGGAAATGGGCCCTTTTACGGTGGGGATTAGCCCAAAAAAATTTAAAGAATGCTTGCATTCAGTCCGCTTTTTTTGGCCCTTAAAAAATTTTTTGGGAGTGCATGTAAAACTCCAAATGTTTTATGTATTGGAAAACAAACAGGTACCCCTTTTTAAAACGCGGAAATTTGGTTTGCATTCTTTTCTTTTTCCCAAATTTTTAAAAAATGGCATTGATCGACCCAAAAGAAATTTTACCCCGGGTTATACGACTTGGTTTTAAAAAAGGAAAAACAACTGGGTATCAAACATTCGATTTTTTTCTTTAGGGAATTTTTGGTTTTTGGTTATGTTTTGGGTGCCAAAGGGGTTGGTCAAGAAAATTTATTTTGTGCAAACTCTTCGCCAAATTAATTACTGCAGGGTGGCAGGACGGGGAAAACAAATTTAAAATAAAAGTATCGCTCACCCAATAAGGGGGGTGGCTAGGAAAGGAAATTTTTCCCTCTTTGATCTCATGGTCATGTACTATCCCAAACAGGGGCAGGAAGTTACAGGGAAAGGGGAAAACGTGGGTCCTTTTTTGAAATCCCCCCCAAGGATATACTTAACCTAGGAAAAAACAGGGATCTTTCCCCGGTTCGAGTGACTTTTTTGTCAGTACCAGTACTTTTCCCCCCGGAAAAAAACCCCTTGTTCTCAGCAAAAAGTTCCCAGGTCGGGGATAACGACCACCACGTAGACCTTTTGGGCCCCGTTCGTGGACAGAACCGAAGTTCGCCCAAAAACAGTCCCCGCTGCCGAACAACAATGCCATTTTTTATTTCGAAATTTCAAGTTCCCCTTTGAAAAGGAATTTCCCTTTCAAAACCCAAAAGATTTCAAAATCCGCATTAGTCCCCCCACTGATTGGGGAAGAAGGCCTGTTTTTGGGAAACCCGATCAATCGGTTGAAGGGGCTGGTGTTAGAAAAACGGAGCCCTCAATGGATTGCCGGGTTTTGGGTTTTTCGAGACCTGGGTTTCACCATTTTGGGTTTACGGAAAACTTTCGGTTCAAAACCAGTATCTCAAACCCGTCCCAAAAAATGTAGGTCGTTCGGAGGGAAGATTGAAAAGTTTCCGGGGGCGAAAATTTTTTAGTCGATCCCCGTTACTACTCCGGATTTTTTTACCCCTGTGTTTTTCGATAACCCATCTGCGACTTAAAATTTTTGGGGAATTTGCCGGGGCGCCCACAGTAAAAAGGTGGTTTCTGGAGGTTTTCGTTTCCCTTTCTTTTTGTACCAATCAAAATCAAAAGGGGGGAAAAGGGTACAAAGCCGCAAAAAAATCCAAAAACTGGATGAACTCCCCGATTAACCCCAGAAAGATCCCAAAAAAAAATGCAGGGGAAAAAACCCAGACCTGACGACAATACTTTCTGCTGCTAAAAAAGACTGTCATGAACCTACCAACGGGAAAAAAGCCCCGTATATACTGGGCCCGCATTCCACAGGTGTTTTTACCCGGGGCAGGACAACAAACAAGTTGGGCGTTCCAAAGCCAAATTAGGAACATTTTTAAAAACACGGCCCCGATGCATTGTTCGTAGTCCTGTGGAATCAAAAGGGAAAATTTTAAAAAAAAGTTCTTGATTTTTTTTAAAGGGAAGGGGGTCACAAATGGTTTTTTTTTTTTTTTTTGAAAAATTTCTTTCCCCTCATGTGAATCTGCCAAAAAAATTCGAAAGGTCGCCTCCCATGTGCACCCTTTTCACAAAATGCCTCTTTATTTCCGTTTTCCCTTTTAGAAAAGGGGGGCTATCGATCTTGTTGGGCCTTTAACCCCTGTTTTTTCTTTGGGGTATCGCGTATCTAACTTTGGGGGAAAACAGCGGGCAAGGAACCCCCCAACCCCCCATTCCACTGAAAAAATTGATTCAGTGTCTGTCCTGAAGGGCCCTTTTTGCGATTTTTTTCAGAATGGGTTTTTCCAGAACGAAATTCCTTCGGATTGGGGGAACCAAAAACATTTCCCATCTCAAGAGAGAAATTTTTCGCCCGTTGTCAATCCCCTTTTCCCTTTCAACCACGCCATATCTTCCCCAAACGAATGGCAAGGTTTTAACGTTCAAAAGGAACGTTAAATTCCTGCTGACAAAAGGGTTTCCCAAGGCAGGGGAACCCCCGAATGGGGTCGTTTTTTATAACCCGCTTTGCTTTTCGAAAACAAGGGGGAAAGCCCAACGAAACGTGGGATTTCAAACCAAATTTTTCTTCTTTTCGGGGGACTCCCCCAAGGGGTCCCTTTGGATTTTAAAATGGGTTGGGCACAAGGACAAAAAAAAGGCCCCCCGGCAGTAAACTGTTTACCAAAACGTTTATGAAATGCATAATCGTTTAAGGATGCATTTTTGAGCTTGCTTTAACAGTCAGTGATAAAAAACCCGGGTGTGTACAAGGTCTTTGCAGACCCGAAAAGCGAAGGCACGTTCCTTCAAATGTAGGGGAAAAAGTCCTTAATACTCCCCTGATGAACATAACAACTTCGTGTTAAAGTGGAAGGGGCCCTTTTTTAGGTGGGCGAAAAACTTTTGCAGTTTTTTTAAAAAGAAAAAAAAAAGGCCCAAAAACGGGGAAAGGGATTTTTAAAGGAACATGTTTAAGAAGTATGTTTAACGTACAAATGTTGCCATCCCCCCTTTAGTTTAAAAGGATTGGGCCTATGTCAGAAAATGATGTCAACAGGGAAAATTTACAGTGATATTTTGTACCCCTTTTTAACGTACAAGGACAGGGCAAAAGGTTTTTTGAAAAAAGGGAAAATTTGGGGTTTTTTAAAATTTTAAACCCGGGCTGATGTTTTTGGAAACCCCTTCCCAAATCCCATTTAAAAGGGGAAACCTATGACGGTGTGGGTTTTGTGAATGATTTTGTCTTTCAAGTCAAAAAAGAAAAATCAAAAAAATTTTTAAAGCTTTTTAGGTGTGTTGACAATTCCCCCGGTTTCAGTTAAGGTTTGAACCCCATTGAAATTTAGTTAACTACTGAAATTAAACCCTGCGAACCGACCATCCCCCCCCCTTTTCAAAAAAAAAAGGTTGTCAAAAGAGAAATCAAAGTAATGCTGGGTTTAAATCAAAAACCTTCTAAAATCTCCGAAAACTCAACCCTTGTATTGGGGGCAAACCCGATGGCTCGGGGCGTTTTTAGCATCGATTACAGGAAATTAAATAAGATCACTGGGGTTCCCAGCCGACCCCTCCCGACATTGAAGAACTTCTGTGTTAGCCCCTTTAAAAGGGAAAATTTTTTTGTGAAAGTAGACTTTAAATGGCAGATTCCAATGGTTGAAGCTGGGCAAAGGGAAAAAACAGATTTCAAACCCTTTTGGTTTTTTTCCAATTGGGGCGAAAAAACCATTCGGTTTGCAAAAAGCCCCCGCTTCTTTTGTAATGATGCGAGCCCTGAAAAATCCCTGAATGTTCAGTCAGTTTTTTTTATGACCCTTTTTTTTGGTCAAAAGTCATGGGGTGATCCTTTTTAACTTACGAGCTGTTTTTTCCGACTCAAAAAAGGTTTGGGTTTTACCCCTTTCGAACCCTCCAAAATTCGTGCCGGTTTTCAAAAATCCGAGTTTTTTTGGGGGCCACTATTTCAGTTTGGGAAAAAAAAAAGCCAAAAAGGAAAAAAAGTGGGAAAAATTTTTTCTTTAATTAAACCCATACCAAAAAAAAAATTCGGGCATGATCGGTTGTTTCTTACTTTAGCGATATTTAAACCCCCCTTTGCGTCCCCGACGGCCCCTTTTACCGAACTGACAAAAAGGGGCGAAGAAAAAAGTATTTTGTGGGCTGATGATTCCAGAAGGGTTTGGAGTGGTTCAAAAACCCCCTCAACTTTTTCCGTTCTTTTTTTTACCCTCCCTCTCAGAAGGGCTTTTTTTTTGAAAAAAATGTTGCCCTTCCAAAGGAATGGGGGGCCCCCCCCTGTTTTAGGAAAAAATGCTTTTTTACATCCCGTGCAATACGGCCCCGTAAGAATTTTTTCAAAAAACGGGAGGGAAAAAAACCCATATTGAGAGAAGTGCTTGGATTTTAAAAGGGGATGTGAAAGTTTTTCCCGGGTTTTTGACTGGAAGAAAGTTTTAGTTACAGGGTGCCCAGGCCACTGACATTTTTGAAACGTCAAAGGGTAAGAACAGCAGATTAAAAAAGATGGGTTTTTGGGATTGCCGGGGGTTTTTCCCAAATTTTGTGTTAACCGTGCCTGGAACACAAATGTCCCTGGCAAAATTTATTGTCCGGTATGAATATTTATGGGCAAATTTTAAAATGTCTTTAAGGGGGAAACTATTCCTGTTTTTTTTCTTTCTTAATGATTCGGGGTGCTCACATTTGGGCAGTGGGATTGTATCTTCTGACTATTTTTAAAACAAGTGGTAATTTTTTGCTTAATTAGCTTGTTGAAGTGGGCTATAATTTTTTTTTAAGCAAACAACCAAATTGATGTTGATGTAATACATATTTATTTTTTTGCTTTTTTTCTTTGGGAAACCCAAAGGGGAAAAAACTTACTATTTTGTCTAACTTTCTTTGGGAAGATAAATATGTATGTGGGATGAGCCCAAAAAAATCTTTTGGGAAATGTATAAAAACACATTTTTGATTTTTGCAGTGGGGGACAAACCCCATTTTTTATTAGTTTTTTGTCAACAATGGGAAAAAATTTTTTTCACTTTTGAATGGACTTAACATTACTTGGGGGGGAAAAAAAAAATTTGTTTAAAACTGTTCTTTTTTTTTTTAAAGTCCCTTTTTAGAAAAGTTTACCCCTTAGGGTTTTTTCTTTATTTTCATGAGGGTTTTTTTTTAAATATGATTGAGACAAAGATCAAAGGAAAATAAGTTTTTCACTTTTTAATATATAAACCAATTTGGGACTTTGGGAAATTTTTAATATCCCTAATTGTTTTAACCCTGTATTTGTGAAATTTTATTTTTTTGATATAAGGTGATCAATTTTGAAAGCTTTTTTTTTTAAAAAGACTAAAGTTTTGAAATATGCCCATTTATTGGGGGTTCATTGGGGATTTTAATTTTTAACGTTATTATTAATTTTTGGGGAATCATGTTTTGATGGTTTTACATTTTGAGAAATTTATGGCTAAAGATTGGTTTTTAAATGAAGTTGTAATCCTTTAAAAAAATTTCTGGAGAAAATTTTTTCAACCCCCCAAAGGGGGGGGTTTATGTGACGTAGCCCCCACACAAGGCATGTGACGCTCCAACACTGTTGGGTTTGAAAAAGAACCCTTTTTCCCCCTTTCCACTATGAAAAGGAAGGAAAAAAATTTATGTGGAAAGGAAATAGTGTAGCGGGCGTCCCCCAAATTTTTGTTTAGTAGCCCCATTAAAAAAAACAAAGGGGGTCATTGGGTGAAAGTGACCACTGAGTGAAATTTAACAAGGGGGGTAAGGTGCTGGGTCATGTGTTTTTAACACGGGGTATGCAACACTAGGGGAGGGGGGAAAGAAAACCGTTTTAACCCCGCAGTGGCTAGAGACTCGAACCGTCCCGGACGTTGGCCCCGCTGCTGACCAACATTTCAAAGGGGAGCGATAGATATTGGGGAAACAACAGGAAAACTTAAAAAAAGAGAAAGAAAAAATTCAAAATGTTTGAATTTGGGAACAGGTTATTTACACGAAACCTTTTTCGTTTTTCAGGGCCCCTTTACCCTTTTGCCCTTTTATCTTTTTACCCCGTGAGGTGATTAAAGGGGGGCCCGGGGGGGAAAAACACCGGTAGTTCCCGCCCCAAAACAAAACAGGGGTCCAGGGGGAGGGGTCGGAACTTTGTAACTCCCGTGACCCAAAAGAAAATCGGGGGAGGGTTGGGAAAAAAAACATTTTCTCCGGGGGCAGGGGGAAGTCGAGGGAGAGGAGTGGGGAAAACCCTATCTCCCGTGGGCGGGGGGAACACAGGGGCGTTTCGGGTGTCCTGAGAGGGGCGGGAATCATGTCGTATAAAACGAGTCCCTTTAAATTTTGATGCAGGGGATACATCAAAGGGGTGAAAGAATTATTTATTCTTCGGGTTTGGTTTTAAAGGGCCCAAAGTTATTTGAAGGGCCCGGTTTTAATAATGAGTTTATCTCTAGGGTAAAGAGAGTTTCATACAAAATCTGTTTATAAAAAGCTTATTATTTAGTAAAGTGTTTTCCCTGAAGGAGAGGGGAGAAGAAAAAAACATTCGGTAGTGCGCCTTTTGGTTGATTGGAAAGATTGCGTGTGCGTATGGAGTAAATGCTGTCATGAATGCGCGTGTGCAAAAGTGACAGTGTGACATATGTGTGTGTGTTGTGTGTGTGTGTGTGTGTGTGTATGTGTGTGTGTGTGTGTGTACGTGTGCGTGTGTGTGTGTGTGTGTGTGTGTGTGTGTGTGTGTGTGGGTGCGTGCGTGCGTGCGTGCGTATCGTGCGCGCGCGAGTGTATGTGTGTGTGTGTGCGTGCGTGCGTGCTGCGTCCGTGCGTGCGTGCGTGCGCGTGCGTGTGCGTGTACGTGTGCGTGGAAGTGTGTGTGCGTGTGTATGTGTGTGTGTGTGTGTGTGTGTGTGTGTGTGTGTGTGTGTGTGTGTGTGTGTGCGTGCGTGCGTGGGCGCGCGCGCGGCGCGCGCGTGTGTGTGTGTGTGTGTGTGTGTGTGTGGTGTGTGTGTGTGCTTTGTGTATGTTGTATGTATGTATGTATGTATGTGTGTGTGTGTGTGTGTGTGTGTGTTAGTGTGTGTGTGTGTGTGTGTGGTGTGTGTGTGTGTGTGTGTGTGCGTGCGTGCGTGCGTGCGTGCGTGTGTGTGTGTGTGTGTGTGTGTGTGTGTGTGTTAGTGTGTGTGTGTGTGTGTGTGTGTGTGTGTGTGTGTGTGTGTGTGTGTGTGTGTTGTGCGTGCGTGTGTGTGCGTGTGTGTGTGTGTGTGTGTGTGTGTGTGTGGTGTGTGTGTGCGTGCGTGTGTGTGCGTGTGTGTGTGTGTGTGTGTGTGTGTGTGTGTGTGTGTGTGTGTGTTGTTGTTGTTGTTGTTGTTAAAAAAACAAAAACAATGCAACTACGTGATGTCCATCTTTGGCAACTGGTCAGAGCAAAGAATTGACGTCATAAATACATCACACAAGTTCTGACATCATAATGTGTGATGTCATCAACAACGGAAAAAATGGAGAGAAAAAAAAGGGGGGAGGGGGGCAAGTTGTGTGTATGTATGTCTGCGTGCGCTTGTGTGCGTGCGTGCGTCGCGCGCGCGCGCGCGTGCGCGCGCAGCGTGTGGTTATACTGTAACCAATGTATTTCAAAAACATAAAAACACGCTCCAAAAATAAAAATGAAAATAAACCATAAATAATGTGACCATAGTCCTGCCTGGGGACTGTGCATGGCATAAAAAAAACTGTCATCTAAAAAAAAAAAATATTTTAATTTTCTGCAAATCATAAATTTTGGTTCATGGGTAAATCTAAAATAGGGTTGTTACAAATTTGTCTTAACATTTGGCACTTTGTATCTAATGTCCTTATCCATTTTTCTTTTCCCAAATAATTGGGGAAACTTTTTTTACCGTTTAAACTTTTTCCAAAAACTGCAACCGCAAGGTTTTCCCTTTGAGTGTGAAGGAAATGTTTCCCCATTATTGGGTTTTTTCTTTTAACTTGATGTCACGTCTGGGGTCCGTATTCTTTCTTTAACGAAAGGTTTCCCTTTTTTCCAAACCCAAAATAAACGTTTTTTCACAACCCCTTTTCACAACAGAGCATTTATCAAATTTCCCGTCTGCACGTGTTTACTTTCTCATAAAACTGTGGGAAGGTTTTTGCTTTTTTGTCCCACTGTTGAAAATTACCCAGTGAAGGACAGGTGTCACAATCACCAAATTTTTTGCTTTTTCCCTTTCCCGCTCTTTCATTTTCTGGTGAACCAAAAGTTTCACAAAAGGGTTTTTTTTTTCCCTTTTTGTTTGAAAGGGATCGGTAAATTTATGGAAATTTTGGCCCCAAGTATTTGACTTATAGAGCGTTTTCCCCTTGTTCCCTTTTGTACGGGTTTTTTTTTTCTGGCCTAATCCCTTTAAAATGTCAAATCCGTGGTACTTTTTTCAGTGTTTTTTTCTTTTTTCCCTGAAGAAGTCGGGTTTCCCCTTTTTTGTTTTTCAATGTTTTCACTGCCTTCTATGAAATTGGTTTCTATAGCCACTTTGCCCCAACTGATTCTTTAAAATTCAAAATCTGTGTTTTTTGATAGTCCTCATCTTTTTCACAGATTCTTCTCAACGTTAGGTTGAGGAAAGTTTAAAGTAAAAAAATATGAGCACTTTCACACAAAAGAAGGTAGGAATCATTGGTTAGATATGTACATTGAACTTGTAAAGAATGATATTATGAACAATTTGAAGAAAAATGGTAAACTGAACCTCAGTCGTAATGAAAAAGATGCATTTTATGGGCTTCTAAATAATGAAAACGTCATCATCCGACCAGCAGACAAAGGATCTGGGGTTGTTGTTATGAACAAAGATGATTATATTACTGGGCTGCACAATGAATGACCAAAAGTGAATCCTACACTATGATAGAGAAAGATCTCACTGAGATAGCAACAAAAAGGTGAAAAAGATAGTGAAGAGAATGTATAGAGAAGGGAATATATCCAAAAACCTACAACAGTACCTCCTCCCACGCTACCCAAAAGGCGGTAAACTGAAAGGGGATCCAAAACTACATAAGCAAGGTGCACCATTGCGAACGATTGTCATTAGTATAGACACTCCCACAGAAAAAACTTGCAGAAGTCACAGAGCATGAGTTGAATGATTACGTCATTAACTCTCCCACGTACATGAGAGATACATCAGACTTTATAAGTAAATTAAAAGAATGTGCTTGTCCTGTTCCAGACGATGCGCTTCTGTTTTGCTTTGATGTAGAGAAACTCTACCCTCTGTGCCTCGGAAAGAGGGATAGAAGCATTATAGAAGCTTTACAAAGCAGACCTAGACCATCGTACCAACAGACTGTGCAATGAAATGATTGAAACTGTTTTTAGATTATAATGGACTCAGCTTAGGGGATTCACACTACAGACAGACAGATGAATAGCCATAGGGTCCAGACTAGGGAGAAACTTTGCTTGTACATACATGCGGAAGTGGGATGAGAGCTTTTGGAGTTTGAACAGAAATCTTATTTCTACAAACGTTACATTGATGATGGGTTTGGCATTTGGAATGGTGACCTTGACTCCCTTTTACGTTTCACAGATTATGCCAACACCATACATACCACATAAAAATCACTCTACGATGGAGTAGAGAACAAATTGAATTCCTTGACACTCTGGTTAAGTTAGAGAATGGCCATGTCTACACGGATCTATTCAGGAAAGATACTGATAAACAGTTATACCTCAGGCTGGATTCTTGTCATCCCCCACATACAAAAAAAATCTCTAGCATATGGTTTGGGTGTTTGGTTGAGAAGAATCTGTAAAAAAGATGAGACTATCTAAAACACAGATCTGAACTTAAGAATCAGTTGCGCAAACGTGGCTATAGTACCAAACTCATAGAAGGTCAGTTGAAAACAGTTGATGACATGGATAGGAACCAACTTCTTCAGGGAAAAAAGAAAGAAAACACTGAAAGAGTACCACTAGAGTTGACATTTTCAAGATTATTGCCAGAAGTACAAGCTGTACTAAAGAGACATAGTGATACGCTCTATAAGTCAGAATGCATGCGCAAAGTATTCCATAAACTACTCAATGCCTGCATACAGACGGGATAAAAATTTATGTGATACGTTGGTTCACCAGAAAACTGAAAGAACAGTGAAGGGAAAGCAGAAACTTGTGATTGTGACACCTGTCCTTCACTAGTAACTTCAACAGTGTTGGACACAAAGCAGAAATCTTCACACAGTGTTATGAGTAATGTGACATGTGCATACAGAAATTTCATATATGCTCTGTTGTGTAAACGGTGTGATAAGACAGTTTTATGTTGGTGAAACCGGACGTTCGTTGAAAGAAAGAATAGCGGAACACAGACGTGACATCAAGTTCCAAAGAGAAAGCCAATAATGCGACATTTCCTTCAGCATTCAGTGGAAGACCTTGCTGTTGCAGTATTGGCAAAAGCTTACGGTGAAAACAAAAGCTTTTGACTTATTACTGAAGAAAATGGATAAGGACATTAGATACAAGGATGCCAAATGGATGTAATGTTAAGACAATTTGTAACAACCCTATCTAGATCTACCTATGAACAACATTGATGATTTGCAGAAAATTTATATATATTTTTTTTTCAGATGACAGTTCTTTATGCCATGCACAATCACAGACAGGACTATGGTCACATTATTCTATGGTTTCATTTTCATTTTGATTTATGGAGCGCATTGTTATGTTTTTTGAAGTACATTGGTTACAGTATAACCACGAACACACACGCGCGCATGCGCACACACAAGCACACACACACACACACACACACACACACACACACACACAACTCCCCCTTTTTTCCCTTGTTGATGACATCACATATTGTGATGTCAGAACTTGCGGAATGTATTTATGACGTCAATTCTTTGTTTGGTCCAGTTGCCAAAGATGGACATCACGTAGTTGCATTATTTTTGTTTTGTTTTGTTTCTCTTGAAAAAGGCCACGTGGCCGAAAATTAGGAGAGTGGCATTGCTGTTTCTGAATGGCCTGTCGTTTCCATATAGTTTCATGTGGTCGTTTAGGGATAGTGGCATTGCTGTTTCTGAATGGCCTGTCGTTTCCATATAGTTCATGTGGTCGTTTAGGGGAGAGTGGCATTGCTGTTTCTGAATGGCCTGTCGTTTTCATATAGTTCATGTGGTCGTTTAGGAAAATAAATTCCAATCTCCAACCTCCACTAACCTATTCCTCACCAACCCCATTCTTATTCCACACCTCTCCGCCTCGCACCCCCACCCCCTTTTTATTTATTTATCATTATTATTATTTTGATGTTCTGTTTTGATTTGGGGTTTGGTTTTACTCCACTGATTAAGTCACATTACTCACTAAAATTGTCAGTGTGCACAAACAGACCATAAATAAATCAACCAACCAATCAAACAAACCAACCGACTGACCGACCAGGCCCTGCTCTGTCAGTCTGTCTGTCTGTCCGTCCGTCTGCCTGTTTGTCTATATCTCTGTCTGTCTCTATCTTTCTCTGTCTGTCATCTGACTGTGTGTGTGGTGTGTGTGTGTGTGTGTGTGTGTGTGTGTGTGTGTGTGTGTGTGTGTGTGTGTGTGTGTGTCTGTCTGTCTGTCTGTCTCCCCCCCTCTCTCTCTTGGTCTCATTCTCTTTTCTTTACCCCACCTGCACTATGCACTGTTCTATGTTCTCTCTTCATCTATCCTTCTTCTTTCTCTTTCTTTCTTTTCTCTCTGCTTCAATTCTCCTTCTTTGTCTTTCTTTCTCACTATGCTCCCTTCATCTATTCTCCTTCTTTGTCTTTCTTTCTCCCTTCATCTATTCTTTCCTTCTGTGTCTTTCTTTCTCCCTATGCTCTCTTCATCTATTCTCCTTCTTTGTCTTTCTCATTATGCTCTCTTCATCTATTCTCCTTCTTTGTCTTTTTCCCGATGCTCCCTTCATCTATTCTCCTTTGTCTTTCTTTCTCCGTATGCTCTCTTCGTCTATTCTCCTTCTTTGTCTTTTTTTCCTTGTGCTCTCTTCATATTCTCCTTCTTTGTCTTTCTCCCTATGCTCTCTTCATCTAATCTCCTTCTTTGTCTTTCTTTCTCCCTATGCTCTCTTCATCTATTTTCCTTCTTTGTCTTTCTCCCTATGCTTCTTCATCTATTCTCCTTCTTTGTCTTTCCTTCTCCCTATGCTCTCTTCATCTATTCTCCTTCTTTGTCTTTTCCCTATGCTCTCTTCATCTATTCTCCTTCTTTGTCTTTCTCCCTATGCTTCTTCATCTATTCTCCTTTGTCTTTCTTTCTCCCTATGCTCTCTTCATCTATTTTCCTTCTCTGTCTTTCTCCCAATGCTCTCTTCATCTATTCTCCTTCTTTGTCTTTCTTTCTCCCTATGCTCTCTTCATCTATTTTCCTTCTCTGTCTTTCTCCCAATGCTCTCTTCATCTATTCTCCTTCTTTGTCTTTCTTTCTCCCTATGCTCCCTTCATCTTTTCTCCTTCTTTGTCTTTCTTTCTCCTTGTGCTCTCTTCATCTATTCTCCTTCTTTGTCTTACTTTCTTTTCTCCCTTCATCTTTCTCCTTCTTTGTCTTTCGTTCTCCTATGCTCCCTTCATCTGTTCTCCTTCTTTGTCTTTCTTTCTCCTTGTGCTCTCTTCATCTATTCTCCTTCGTTTCTTACTTTCTTTTCTCCCTTCATCTTTCTCCTTCTTTGTCTTTCTTTCTCCTTGTGCTTCTTCATCTATTCTCCTTATTTGTCTACTTTCTTTTCTTCCTTCATCTTTCTCCTTCTTTGTCTTTCTTTTCTCTTGTGCTCTCTTCATCTATTCTCCTTCTTTGTCTTTCTTTCTCCTTGTTCTCTCTTCATCTATTCTCCTTCTTTGTCTTCTTTCTCCTTCTGCTCTCTTAATCTATTCTCCTTCTTTGTCTTTCTTTCTCCTTCTGCTCTCTTAATCTATTCTCCTTCTTTGTCTTTCTTTCTCCTTCTGCTCTCTTCATCTATTCTCCTTCTTTGTCTTTCTTTCTCCTATGCTCTCTTCATCTGTTCTCCTTTCTTTGTCTTTGTTTCTCCTTCTGCTCTCTTCATCTATTCTCCTTCTTTGTCTTTCTTTCTCCCTATGCTCTCTTCATCTATTCTCTTTTCTTTGTCTTTCTTTCTCCCTATGCTCCCTTCATCTGTTTTCCTTCTTTGTCTTTCTTTCTCCCTATCCTCTCTTCATCTATTCTCTGTCTTTGTCTTTCTTTCTCCTGTCCTCTCTTCATCTATTCTCCTTCTTTGTCTTCTTTCTCCTTATCCTCTCTTCATCTATTCTCTTTCTTTGTCTTTCTTTCTCCCTTTGTCTTTCTTTCTCCCTTTGTCTTCCTTCATTTGTTCATCTGTTCTCCTTCTTTGTCTTTGTTTCCCCTTCTGCTCTCTTCATCTATTCTCCTTCTTTGTCTTTCTTTCTCCCTATCCTCTCTTCATCTATTCTCTGTCTTTGTTTTCTTTCTCCCTATGCTCTCTTCATCTATTCTCCTTTTTGTCTTTCTTTCTCCCTATCCTCTCTTCATCTATTCTCCTTCTTTGTCTTTCTTTCTCCCTATGCTCCCTTCATCTGTTTTCCTTCTTTGTCTTTCTTTCTCCTTCTGCTCTCTTCATCTATTCTCCTTCTTTGTTTTTTTTTTCTCCTTCTGCTCTCTTCATGTATTCTCTTCTTTGTCTTCTTTCTCCTATCCTCTCTTCATCTATTCTCTGTCTTTGTCTTTCTTTCTCCCTGTCCTCTTCTTCATCTATCTCCTTCTTTGTCTTCTTTCTCCTTATCCTCTTCATCTATTCTCTTTCTTTGTCTTCTTTCTCCTTATCCTCTCTTCATCTATTCTCTTTCTTTGTCTTTCTTTCTCCCTTTGTCTTTCTTTCTCCCTTTGTCTTCCTTCATTTGTTCATCTGTTCTCCTTCTTTGTCTTTCTTTCTCCCTATGCTCTCTTCATCTATTCTCCTTCTTTGTCTTTCTTTCTCCCTATCCTCTCTTCATCTATTCTCTTTCTTTGTCTTTCTTTCCCCTTCTGCTCTCTTCATCTATTCTCCTTCTTTGTCTTCTTTCTCCCTATGTTCCCTTCTGTGTGTGATTACATTTGAATATTTACATACATGAAAGGATAACTAGGGAAAACACACACACACACTAAAACAACAGCAACAGCAACAAAGTAAAGAGACAAAGACACAAAGACAAGATAGACTGGCATAGGCTTAAATTGAACACCAGATCGTTGACAGAGAAAAACAAACAATTGTAACGAAGTTTGTCAATTCAGCAACTCCTTGAATTTTTTTATTTTTATTTTTTTTTTTAATTCATATTTCGTTCTTGCTACGCTATTTAATTCATTTCTTTTTTTTTTTTTTTTTTTCGCTCTTTTATTTATGTGTTTATTTATTTACTTATTTATCATTTGTTTATTTATTTACTTAATCGTTTACGTATTTATCTATTTATTCGTTCATTTATCTATCTATTCATTTTTCATCTTTTATCTATCTATTAACTTTCTCCATTCCCTCTTTCTATCTTTCAGTGTATATCCTTTAATGGATTCCTCCGTTGCCTGTCATCTTCTTTTCTTGGTTATCATTGCTCTCTCTTTCTTCCTGGCACCGTTTGGCCTCTGGTGACATCAAAATGTCATACAGGAAGATGGCCTCTGGTGACATCAAATGTCATACAGGAAGATGGCCTCTGGTGACATCAAATGTCAAACAGGAAGATGGCCTCTGGTGACATCAAATGTCATACAGGAAGATGGCTTCTGGTGACATCATAATGTCATACGGGAAGATGGCCTCTGGTGACATCAAATGTCATACAGGAAGATGGCCTCTGGTGACATCAAATGTCATACAGGAAGATGGCCTCTGGTGACATCAAATGTCATTCAGGAAGATGGCCTCTGGTGACATCAAATGTCTACAGGAAGATGGCCTCTGGTGACATCAAATGTAATACAGGAAGATGGCCTCTGGTGACATCAAATGTCATACAGGAAGATGGCCTCTGGTGACATCAAATGTCATACAGGAAGTGCCAGAACCCAGCATCTGATGCCCGCGGGAAAAGTTGATGTTTTTTGTTTCTCCCTCTCTCTCTCTCTCTCTCTCTCTCTCTCTCTCTCTCTCTCTCTCTCTCTCTCTCTCTCACACACACACACACACACACACCACACCACACACACACCTCTCTCTCTCTCTCTCACATACGCACACACACTCTCTCTCTCTCTCTCTCTCTCTCTCTCTCTCTCTCTCTCTCTATCACACACAACAACACACACACACACACACACACAGAAACACAGACACACCCACACTCTCTCCCTCTCTCTCTCTCACAACTCACACACACACACACACACACACACACACCACACATACACTTACACAATCTTTATCTCTCTTCTCTGTCTCTCGTTTGTGCGTATGAACACATACTCTGTGTGTGTGTGTGTGTGTGTGTGTGTGTGTGTGTGTGTGTGTGTGTGTGTGTGTTAAGCGCACTATGTGCGTGTGTATGTGTGTGCGTGCACGCGTACACGTGTGTGTGTGTGTGTGTGTGTGTGTGTGTGTGTGTGTGTGTGTGTGTGTGCGTGTGTGCGTGTGTGTGTATGTGTGTATGCGCGCATTGTTGTGCGTGTGTGTGTGTGCGTGCGCGCGCGCGCGGCTTGAGAGAGAGAGAGTGTGTGTGTGTGTGTGTGTATCTGTCTGTCTGTCTGTGTTCTCGCGCAACGAATTAAAGCTGCACACGTCTTTGGTTTTCCAGAAACATTTATTGAATTATCCCAAAGAACAGCAACGGCGTCAACAGACAACGTATCACCAACAACAGCGTGGCGCTGTGTCATGTCCTTGGGATGAAATTACAGCGGCTGAAACTTCACTAAAAAAAACAAGTTGCCCCTCAACCTTTGCTACGGACACACAATTCACAAAAAGAAAAAGATCACTGCAATACTGTACATCGTCTTCAACTCGAAATGACAAATATTACTTTGACAGAGAGAGTGCGCAATTGACCCTGTTCTCATTTTACATAACCTGTAGTATTCCAGCGTATTCAGCTTCTTTGTTGTGGCACTATAATCCTGTATTTCCTGGGATTTGAGGGGGACATGTATGCAGCATACGCAGCATAAAAAAATATTATGCTTTGTGTCGGTATGAGCATGCATGATACGCATAGATATAAGCGTAGCTCTGTATGTATGTGCATAGTCTGAACGTTTCAGTGCACAATGACAATAAAAAAATCAAACCAGTCATCAGAACAGAGGAAGGTGGCTTTTTTTTTCTTTCGTTTTTTACATTATTCTGAAAGCGGCTGCAGACGAGGATTGAGGGTGAGAATGAAAACAAAATGAAAGAGTCGTGAGAAGGGGAACCATCACTTGGCATTTGAGTCTGGCTCGTTTTGTTTTTTCTTTCACGCCGCAAAGACTGCCGTGTATCATCGCCTAAGAAGGGGTCAAACATGAACACAGTCTGTCAGACTCTGACGATAACCACGAACAAACAAAGACAACTCCCTCACTCTGAAATCTGTGATGGAAAAAAACAATGATTATGTCTTTCTGCTGGGGGACGGCGTCACATACGTAACCAGTGACAAATTTACCCAGGGAAATAAAGTTTTCGGTTGCATTTGTTTTTTTCTGAGCAAGGAAGTTAAGACATTGCACCGTCTGTCCCACATAAATCTGTACAGTCCAAATGGAAGAGAATGAGGAGTCGCGAGTTTCAACAAATGACTGTTTTAATGAGCGGGCCACACACGGTATAATCATTTAACTTTCCTTGTTGAACTCTGATTGTTCCTATTCATAAATTGACACAACCTCTTCTTTGTGCGTGCTCATGCATATGCTAAGCAATAAACATCAGCAATGACACTCTAAGACAGAAGCAACATGTGTTTTGCTTCTGGTGTCCAAGCTGTTCAGCTTCTGCTCTGCTCAAAAGAGTTGTCCAGACTCCAGGCCGAGCTTTTAATTTCTCAGCAACTGGAAAACGGTTTTGAGAAATGAATGTGTTGTCCAAACATTCTAGAATTGTCCAGTAAGACGTCAGTATTGCCAAAGTCAGTGAGGAGAAGCCTGTTGAAACAAACCCGGTAAGATTGCAATCCACCATGAAACAGTTCCTAGGTTTCTGCTCAAGGTCCGCACAGCCAATGTCTTCTGTTTCTTCAGAAGATCATCGGGCGAGACTTCACGAGAAGGATTTTTAATTCGTCGAAGCATTTGCTTGCGTGGTGTTTACACTACTACCGCTGTCTAGGCTACAATACTTCGTGGCTTGTGGGTGGAGGTTGTCTGGGGCCTTTTGACACAAGAATTTCTAGAGGTCGGCCATCCATTTCAAGGAGCATTATACACCTGAATGTAAAGGGCAGAAACGTGGTTGGCCTTTTGCTTCAACCATTTGAACTAAAACCGTGCAGGACATCCTTGGTGGAATAGAAAACAGCAAGCAAAACTCACGTGTGTGTGTGTGGGCGCGCGCGCACGCGTGTGTGTGTGTGCGTGCGTGCGTGCGTGCGTGCGTTACGTGTGTGTGTGTGTGTGTGTGGTGTGTTGCTGTGTGATGTGTGTGTGGTGTGCGTGCGTGTACGTATGTTTGTGTGTGTTTGTGTATGTGTGAGTGTGTATGTGCGTGTCTGAAGAGTGGTTTGCTAGGGAGGGGGGAGGGGGGTTTAGAGATCAAGGATTGATTTAAGCCTCTCTCGCCCGTGCATATGCGCAGAGGTGAGGACAGGAGGTCCTGCATTGAAGGACCAGTAGTAAGGAATCTGCGTGCACTGAGCCCGACGTGAACCGGCATATACGCATTGTCTCGTCAGGGCAGATTTCTGAAAACACCACCACCACAACAACAACAGTTAGATTCATAGTATTCATGCGGAAATTCAAACACATTTCAAAATAGAGAATGGAAAATAAATCGCCAGTTAACAGGGACAAACAAATCACAAGACAAAACACGACGCGTTTCGACCCCTTACGTCTTCTCCAGGCAAGATAAGCAACATTCAGGACGATGAAAGCGAAGAACGAGTAATCACTTATCTTCCCAAAATCGGCGCCGGATGGGCGTTGGAGAACGTTTGAGGACGTCCACCTTGCGCCGAATTTGAGAAGATAAGTGATTGTTCGTTCTTCGTTTTCATTGTCCTGAAGGTTGTTGATCTTGCCTAAAGAAGACCTAACAGGCCCAAACGCGTCGTGCTTTGTCTTGTAATTTATTTGTCCCTGTTAACTGGCGGATTCACTTTCAATTCCTTAAAAAAAAAATAATAGTAATAATAAGAGCAAGAACAGTTTGGTCAGTGAGGATGGTGTGGGCAACGCGTTGAGTGAAGCCACTTTATGACTGAACTCACACTGAACTGTGCTTCTCTGGACGTCATCGTGTCAACCAGCCAGGAGGAAACAGACACCTGCCGTGTTTGTTGAACAGCAAAGGCAACGCACTGTTTTCTGTTCAGTCCACGTTGTTTATAGCCTAGGCGACCCCACAGGGCCTCGTCAGTGAGGTCACGTCGCTAAAGTCAATTCTGTTTACGTAAATAACTACCCCTCCTCCCCCCCCCCCCCCTCCCCTCCCTCCACCACCACCACCACGACAGATCGAAAGACGATGATACTGGATGGTGCGGAGGAGGACAGGGGGAGGTAGGGGAAGGGGGAGGAGGGGGAAGGCGTAAGTTATAACCTCTCCCCCTATAGCCTTCCACACACCCCGCCCCCCCCCCCCCCCCCCACACACACACACACATGACGCATCGGAAGACGATGATACTGGATGATGGGGTGGGGGTGGGGGGAGAGGATGATGGGGGGGGGGGGGTAGAAGAGAGGGTAGGGGGACAGGAGGGCGGAAGGGGAGGGCGGATGAGGGGAGGCGGCTTCGTCACTTTTGAACCCATAGAACACTCACAACTGGGTTGAAGCAACACGTGTCTCATATCCATACTGCATCAATGTAATGATTAGGTCTACATGAAAATTGTTGTGCTCAACAAGCGGGAGTTGACTCATAAGACACCAAACATTCTCTTACCAGCACATCCCAGCAATATCACCATCGGTCATCATAGGACTCAACAGTCAACAGCCATGACATCGAGATTCCCTCCCTTTAAAAGACTTGTTTCTTCAAAATGTTTTCTCTTTGTGTATACTAGAATGACTTGAACGTAAGGATTCTCTCCCTTTACAGACATGTTTTCTGGCGCACCCTTCTCTGTGTCTGCATTCAAATTACCTCCCTTAGGGATTCATTGCCGTCTTTGTCTTTATCAGATTTACCTCGTAATGAAGAATGTGCTGAAGCTGGTTGCGTGTTTGAATTGACACTTCTTGCCAGTGTGACTGAATGCGCGTTAACAGCAACAGAGAGAGAGAGAGAGAGAGAGAGAGAGAGAGAGAGAGAGAGAGAGAGAGAGAGAGAGAGAGAGAGTATACATACACACACACACACACACACACACACACACACACACACACACATACTTGCGAGCGCAAGAGAGAGAGAGAAGAGAGAGAGAGAGGCAGGCAGACTGACAGACAGACAAGCGAGAGAGAGAGAGAGAGAGAGAGAGGAGAGAGAGAAGAGAGAGAGAGAGACAGACAGAAAGACATACTGAGACAGAGAGAGGGGGGAAGAAGGAAAGACAGAGAGAGAGAAAGAGACACATGGAGAAGAGAGGGAGTGTAGAAAGAGAGAGACAGAGACACAGAGAGAGAGAGAGAGAGAGAGAGAGAGAGAGCTCGTGACTCGTGACTTTAATGTGAGGCCATCAGCCTATTCACATGAGTACGCAACAAGAAAAAAACAATTTTATATAATTAAACAAAATGTACCATGACTGCAACAAAACATCCTTCATGACAGTATGTACATGCAAAATTCATCTTAATTGTACACAAATGCTTCTTAGTACGTTCTTCCTTTTAAACATAATATAGGTATATATATTAATTATTTTAAACCTCATGATATGAATGCGCTGATACTAGCATGCAAAACACATGTTATCAATTACATTCCCTTATCGTATTTTCGTTTGTATACTACATCTGCGTCGTATAACTCTCCGAAGGCCGTGCTATTTTTAAGCATCTTATGTTTACTATGTTTACGCATGCGCCCTCTACCGTGCAAAGGAAAGGAAAACCCCGAATCTTGGTCTGCCATGATAACCTTTGACACTCAGTGTGTGTACTTCTGTGGTCCTGTTCATGTGTGTTGACTTGTGTTGTTCGTGTTCGTTGGATTTAGCATCCCCATGGATAAATTACTAAAGCCTTACCGCTTTCCATGTATCAGGTTAGTACTTTCCTTCGATTATTTTCACTTTATTGTAGTTTTTCCCTATTTCTT
>JAFLJL010017218.1:0-2500 GCA_018398815.1 Conus ventricosus | reverse complement strand
CATACACAAACAGTTTAAATTCAACTATAAATCCACAGAAGCAAAACCAAGTCTCTTTTTTGTCTTTTTATAAATTTGTGTTTCTCTGTATTTTAATGCATAAAAAGTATACATTGCTAGGTCACGTGTCATTTCCATATTTTCATTTTTGTAATAGGTTTCTTAGTGTAATTGTATCCTTATTTCTATAATGCTTATAAATATATTTCTCCTTTTAATTGTCTATAACATGGGCATATCTTAAAAAAGTGTAATTCAGTTTCTTTTTGTTGGACAAAAAGGACATGTTGTAATTGCATCCTTGTCTGTGAACTTTTTGTTTATGTGTAATTCGTTTACCCCTAAACGTAGTCTGGTTAGTGCTTTTCTAAATTTCGCTATCGTGATGTCGTAAAAATATTTTTCAGTATGGTGTACGGATTTGAAAGAGCGGTAAGTATTAAAACGTTCGCTATTTTCTATTTTATCATGCCAGTTCTGCTTATGACAATCAATCATTCTTTGTTTTTATACTGAAATAAATCGTTCTCATCTCCTACCCCTTCATTTAGCCATACTTCTGAAAAGCCATGTATGTCTAAACAGTTTTTTTATTCTAATGCCCAATTTTGAGTTTTATTTATTTCGGTCTTTTCTCTTTCATATGCTTGTTTGGGGAGTCTGTTTGGTTTCCATTTTTATAATCTTAAACCAATACCTAATTGCCCTTTTGTGCTATCTATGCATATAGGGTATCTACCCAACTCTCCATATATTAAATTATTTGGGTTTTCTTGCCCACCCCCATATATTTTTTTACAGGCGAACAAGTGTATATTTTCTATTGCTTTGTATCTAGTTAGACCCCATGCTTCTGCTGCATATAAGAGTAAGGGTTTAACTTGAGTGTCAAACAGTTTAAAGTAAATAGCCATATCTATATGGCCTAAACTATACATAGTTTTCATTATTTCCATAATTTTGCCTTTCGCTCTACCTGCATATTCAGAAAGTGAAATGTCTATTGAAAGTTTAGTTGTCAAGGTGAAACCTAGGTACTTATAACTGTTTACTACTTCTAGTTCTTGGTCTTTGTAGTACCATTTCTCCTTTTTGCCTAAATAGCCCCCTTTCCTAAAAACCATTATTTTTGTTTTTTGTAGATTTACTGTTAAACCTATGGAATCCGAAGCTTGTTGTAGGTTCTTTAATTGATTTGTAAACCTGCTGGTGTTAATGATATCAGGCTATGTCATCTGCAAATAGCAGTGTGTAAATTTCTTCTGCACCAGGTAAAATTGATAACCATGTCTGCCTTTTCTTATGACATTGTCCGCCACTTCTGTTATTAATAGAAAAAAGATCAAGGGACAACACACAACCTTGTTTCACTCCTGCAGGGCATTCGAACAATTCTGTTAGTTCAGTTCCATATCTAACACAAGCTTGTACTGTTTTGTATATACCTTTTAACATGTTGAGCATTTTTGTAGATACTTTGTGTTTCTGTAGTATCTTCCATAGTTTGTCTCTATTTACAGTATCAAATGCTTTCTGATAATCTATGAATGCTACATAAAATTTACTTCTACGTCTGCCATAGAGGCAATTTGTTATCATAGTTGTTAATGTGAAAATGTGGTCTAATGTTGAATATCCCCTTCTAAATCCTCTGCTTTTCCTTACTAATTTTTGTTCTCGTTTTCTGCCCAGTTGTAAGTCTTTTGTTGATTATTGCTGTAAAAACTTTACTTATAATGCATAACAGTGAAATCCCTCTATAATTTCCTGGATTTTGCTTATCGCCTTTCTTGTGGAGTGGTACAATTACTGCACGTGACCATTCTAAGGGGAGTAACTTTCTTGGAACAGTTTGTTGTATAACTTAGTTAGATATGGTATTATTTTGCTAGCTATTGTTTTTAGAAATTCTGGGGGGATTTCATCTATTCCTGGGGATTTTCCTGTTTTCAGTTTGTTTATTGCTAAACCTACTTCTTGTTCTGTTATTTCCCCATCTAACTCATGTACTATAATCTCTTCCATATTCACTTGCTCTTCTCTTACAGTAGCTCCTATTTGGGGTTCAATATGCTTTCAAAATGTTCTTTCCATTGTTCCGATGTAATAACTGGTAATTTATTTTTCTTTCTTCTAATGTTTTTTATCGTACTCCAGAATTTCTGGCTATCCTTCTGATTTTGCATTTATATAAGTGTATCAAATATCTGTTCCCTGTAAATTTTTTTTTCTTTCCTCTAATCATTTTTTGATAAAAAGTTCGTTTGTTATTATATATTACCTTTCTTTCTTCATATTTAATAGGGTTTTTCTTTTTATCTATTAAATTAAGTCTACACAGTGCTTGTCTTGTTTCTTTCTTTTCCATCTTACATACTTTATCATTCCACCCATTTGTAGGTTTATTGTCCCCTCCTGAACTGGATATTTTGCTCATACATTCTCCAGCATTCTTTAGTAATTGATTAAATTTATCTATACTTGTATCTATGTCTTGATC
>JAFLJL010017217.1:20000-22500 GCA_018398815.1 Conus ventricosus | reverse complement strand
ACTGTCACCTGTCACAGAGGGGGACCAGTCTGCTGGCAGGGAACGTGGGGCGACACGTCAGGGATCTTCTGTGGGAAACGCCCAGGAAGCCAGCCCGCTATGCCCGACCCTTCCTACGTCCACCCTACCTCGACCGCAGCTGGTTCAACCCATTTGACGTCCTAGGAGGACTGGCCAGTATTCTAAAAATTGTCACATGCGTCTGCACACTTGCAAATTCAATTACCTCTGTGCCCTTAGACTGCGTTGCGCGCAAATAACTGCTGTGATTTTTGTCGGCTAATTTTTGACTGTACAGGCAATTTTTCCCCTTAGAAAATATTGACGTTATCATTATCATTATTATTATTTTATTTCCTGTTAACTTATCAGATTGTGAAAGATTTAGTGAATGTCTGCGGAGAGTAACTTTAGTGTATTCCAATGGAACTGTCGCTCCATCAGAACGAACTTGGATCACCTCGTGCAACACCTGGCGCACCATGAATACAAACTTTTAGCTCTTCAGTCTCTAAATGTTAAAAGAGACAAGCTACCTAAATTTAAAAACTATTATTTCCCCCCTATACATCAGAAGGTAGATACCGATGGGAAAATCAGTACAGCTATATATTTCATGAAGGGGTAAAGTACATTTCATGCCCTAACCCTATTTCACCAAGTATTCCCAATCTAAATTCTTGTGCCGTGACAGTTCAGTTAAACTCTTCACTCTTAACTGTTATAACTGTTTACCTACCACAGGGTCCAAATGATTTAAACACAGAGTGGATTCAAACACTTCAGACGGACCAAGGTAAAACATTCCTCATTGCAGGAGACTTCAATGCACATTCACCATTTTGGGAGAAGGACTGCCAATCAATTACAAGTAATCGTTTTGTTGAAAATATTGTTGATGCTTCCTTCTATCTCCTTAATGATGGTCGAATAACTCGTATTCTGATAATCCTAGTCATAGCCCTTACAGCAAGGGTACTAGGGTCCACCTAGGTTCTACCTAGCTCCAGCCTGGACAAGCTGAATCTAGCCAGAACCTAGGTGGGCCCTAGGTGGGTCCTATGACCCTTGCTGTCTGGGAGCTAGAGCGAGTGCCATTGATCTAACTTTAGTGTCCCCAGATGTGGCACCGATCTGCAGTTGGAATACACTTGATGACAACCTACATAGTGATCATTTACCTATTGTCACTTGTTTTGAAACTAAGAAATCTCAATCAACAGATCTAACCAAGGACAAAGTACCCAAGTATAACTACAGACTTGCAAATTGGGATAAATTTTCAAGTTTACTTTCTACATTTCAAGTTAATGACGCAAACAACAAAGATGTCAATACCTTATATACTTTATTTACAAATGCAGTCCTAGATGCTGCAAATGAATCTATCCCGCGGTGCATGTCAGTAAGATCTCACAAGCATTCGGGTAATATTTGGTGGAACCAAGCTTGTGAAGAAGCAAAGGAGGAAAAGATATCAAAATTTAAAATGTATTTAAGCGATAAGTCTGTCCCAAATCATTTAGAGATGAAAAAAGCAAAAAACAAAGCCAATATGGTTAATGCACAAGCAAAAAGGCAATATTGGTCTATTTTTTGCATAAATGAAGTATCAAATCACAAGGACATGCAAAAAGTCTGGGAAAAATTAAAAACTATGAAGAATGGAATTAACTTGCCACAGTGTCCTATCAAACTGGACAACTCAGATATACCTACAAATCTAGAAAAAGCTGAAGAATTTGCTGAAATGTTTGCAAATTATAGTAGAAATACTGGACTCTCAGAGAAAGGCAGGAGATATAGAGAAAATCAAGAAAAAAATAGAACACATAAAGAAACAAATAATATAGATGGATCGTATATAAATGCTGATATAACATTGTACGAAGTAAAAGAATGTATTTCAAGTCTTAAGAAGAAAACATCCGTTGGTTTAGACGGAATCTTAAATGAAATGTTGGGACACCTGCCAAATAATGTTATAGAATTTCTTCATTTTTTTCTACAGAAATGCTGGGCTGATGGTAATATCCCTCTCGTCTGGAAGCACTCAATTATCATTCCAATACACAAACAAGGAAAGCCCAGAGCAGAAAAAAAACAGCTATCGTCCAATTGCCTTAACATCCCACACATGCAAACTAATGGAAAAGATTGTTTTAAATAGACTAGATCATTACTGCGAAAAATATAAGTAATACCTGTCAACCAAGCTGGCTTTCGAAAAGGCAGATTTACAACTGAACATCTCGTTAAATTAACAACTCAAGTAAAGCAGTAGTTCGCAAGGCGAAAAAATATACTAGCAACATTTTTTGATGTCCGAAAAGCATACGATCAAGTTTGGCACACTCGCCTTCTCTATAAACTTAAACACATAGGCATAACAGGTAATACGTACAATTACATTGCCAGCTTTCTATCTAATAGGTTTATACAGGTAAAGCTTGGAAATTCATATTCAAACCCCAGACAGCTAAGTATGTCGTCAACACTC
>JAFLJL010017217.1:5000-17500 GCA_018398815.1 Conus ventricosus | reverse complement strand
GTAGAGAGATGAGAGAGAGAGAGCGAGAGAGAGAAGGAGAGAGAGAGAGAGAGACAGAAAGAAGGAGGGAGGACGTGGGAGAGGGGGGAGGGGACTTCAGAAATGGAAAGAAGTAGTAAAGCACAAAATGCAATAATTTTGACACGGCATGAAGCAGTAGAAGGTATATATAACATAGTGGCATGCATTATAAAAAATTAAAAAAAGAAAAAGGGGGGAAAGAGAGAGATGAGAGAGAGAGAGAGAGAGAGAGAGAGAGGGAGAGAGAGAGAGAAGAGGAAGAAGAAGAAAGACGAAGAAAAGACAGGGGAAAGAACTCCCCCGAAGAAAATATTCTTCAAACAAGTAAAACTGAAAGCACTGATGGAGAAAAACATCATGTTTAAAGACAAACACATCCTATTGTGCGCAATTATAACCCAGGGAAGAACAGACTAAAAATCATGAAACAACTGCATATCAGACCAGTTATGAACAAAAATCATTGATAGGGAGATGAGACAAAGAGAGCACGTACACGATTCACGCTTGCGCATAAGAGAGAGAGGAGAGAGAGAGAGGAGAGAGAGAGAGTTGAGAGGAACGAAGAGAGAAGGAGAGAGAGAGAGAGAGGAGGGAAATAAGCATGTATGGAGATAACGAGAAGTTATACGCCTTCGCTGAACTGAGAGAGGGAGGAGGGAGAGAGAGAGAGGAGAGTGACCTAGAGAGAGAGACTGAGAGAGAGAGAGAGAGGAGAGACTGTCCGTGAGAGGATGAGAGAGAGACAGACAGACTGACAAGACAGACTGACAGAGAGGGGACAGAGACAGAAACAGAGAGAGACAAAACAAAAAGAGAGCGAGAGACGTGAGGAATGAGTAGATGAGCAGAAGAGAGACGAGAAAGAGAGAGAGACAAAACAGAGAGAGAGACACACACAGACAGACAAGACAGACAGGACAGATAGACAGAGAAAACAGCCAGACTCTTTTTCTTCTGCGACGCAGGCTGATACTCCTGCGGACACCCCCCTGTTGAAGTGAGGGAGTCATGTGTGTATGACCGGTTTTAAAAAAAAAAAATCGAAACAGAGGAGGAGAGAGAGAGAGAGAGAGAGAGCTCTAACCACACGCAACAATTGTCTTTAAAACCCTTCGTCTGAAAGCCTAACAGGAGGGGAGAAGATAAGGGTGGTGGGAGGACGAAGGGATGGATGGGTGGGTGGTGGGTGTGGGTGGTAGGTGGTGAAAGGTGGTGTAGGAGGGGGTGCCTATTCTGTAAGGTTTATCATCCTATTTGCACAGAGTCTGGCGCCTAGTCCCGCGTGCCGATCAATTTTACTTCAGCCGACCTGTGAACGGCGGAGATACAGGTCGAGACTTCAAAACTACATAAATTGTTTTAAACAACCAGTGATGAAATGATTAACTGATTGATTGATTGAAGATTGGGATTGGAATTGCATGATTGAATGATTGATGGATTGAGGTGGATTGACTGATTGATTGATTGATTGATTGATTGATTGATGTACTGATTGACTGACTGGATTAATCACTCACTCATCCGTTACTCAATTCATTGATTTTTTTTTCTCTCTACACAATCAATCGATTCATCAATGGATGGCTAGATCGGGTGGTTGGTTGGTTGGTGGGCTGGTTGGTTGGTTGTTAAGTGGTGGTTGGTTGGTTAGATGGTTGGTTGGTTAATTGTTTGATTGATTGACTGACTGACTGACTGACTGAATGATGATTGATTGATTGATTGATTGATTGGATTGAGTGCGATTGATTGTCGGATTGATTGATTGATTGAATGATGATTGACTGACTGACTGACCTGATTGATTGATTGATTGAATTGATTGATAGGATATCGAAATCCTATCGAGCAGGAGAAGAAGGTCTCCTGGCAGGACACTCGGTCTGATGCCTGACCTCCGCATGAAGCAATCGCGCAGGTCGGCCTGACGTAAGAAGGCGTCACTCACACGACAGTGTTGTGTGGGGTCATGTTCTTCTGTTGTTGACTTTGCTCCTGTCTGTCTGTTCTGTCTGCTGTCTGTCTGCGCTCTCTCTCTCTCATCTCTCTCTCTCTCTCTCTACTCTCTCTCTCTCTCTCTCTCGCTCTCTCTCTCTCATCCTAAAAATTAGAATAAAACCACGAAGTGTTTGTATCAGTTCAAGAAGTGGAGCATGTTATGATGTTGTAACAAACTGCAATGATTCCTGTTGCCGATTTGTTGGTGAAACTTGGAATACTGTTATGCTCGAATATTTCAAACAGCCGTGATAACGATGATAGTGTTTTACATACTGATGATTCTGCAGTTCGAGGTTGTCAAAAAGATAAAGACAAGTAAAGCTGCAGGACCAGTCAATATTTGAGGAAATCTTTTTAAAATCTTGTTCAGACCAAATTGTCATATGTTTTTTTTTTTTGTAAGTTGTTCTTATGGTCTTTGAGTTGTGGAGTTGTGCCTCTGTCTGGGAAAAAAATCAACAATTTGGTACTGTACCAAAAACAAGAAAAACCTTGTATTCTGAATGGACTGTAGACCTGTTGCATTGACATCTCTTTGTAAAGAATCTTTGCGATGGGGGACGCCCTTGTCTTCTCATTCTTCTGCCTCATGCAAACAGCTTCGTGATTCCATACAAATTAGCATAACAAACAGAACAGTCGTTACAGATGATGGCTATAATAACCTCTTTTAAACCATGCATCCATTACATCTTGAAAACACACACACACAACACACACACACGCACACACACACACCACACACACACACACACACACACGTACACACACACACACCACAACACACACACACACCCACACACACCACTCACACACGTACACACACACAACACAACAACACACACACACACACACACACACACACACACACACACACGCACGCCGCGCGCGCGCGCGCGCGGTCCATCCACACACACAGACTCACTCTCTCTCTCTCTCTCTCTCAGTCAGGTGAGCCTGCAACATGATACTGACTCGATCAAAGTCCACCGCAATCAGGTTCATGTATTATAGAAGGCAGTTGCTTCAGTGCTTTGGGACAAACTGTGAGAAAGAGAGAGCGAGAGAGAGGGGCAGGAGAGAGAGAGAGGTGAGAGATGAAGAAGAGACGAGACAGAGAGTGTTGGACGAGAGAGAGAGACAAGACCAAGACAAGACCAAAATTCTTTATTTACGAGGATAATAGATAAGCACTAACGTGCTGTTTGTAATCCAGTCTCGCCTGGTAGGGACTACAACAATGCAGTGAAATCAATTAATGTAAGAAATCAAGAAGCAAGCAAGCGGTCATGTAATGATAGAGGTACATCAATGAAATAGAAGATAAATGAAAAACAAACAAAAAAAGTATATTAATAAAAAATCAACAACAAAAAATAATAATAAAATAAATAAAATAAAATAAAAAGGAGAATATTTCAATAATGAAAGAGGAAGGAGAGATCGGGGGGGGAGGAGTGAGGTGGGCTGGGGAAACATATGTTATGTGTACTACAACGTACAGATTGGCATGTATGAAAAAGGAAGTGAAGTCGAATATTACACAGTGCGTACATATTTTTGACACACACAAATACACGCACGTTTGCACGCATTAGAGAGAGAGGGTGGAGAGAGAGCAGAGAGAGAGTGAAGAGAGAGAACGTGAGAGATGAGAGAGAGAGAAGAGAGGAGAGAGCTAATAACCTGAAAGCTTAAGTTGATTAATAGATTAAATACCGAAAGCATATTCGCCTAGACCAACGAAGTAGACAGAAAATGCAAGCGACCAAATTTATTTAGGCAAAAATGAGATAGAAGGAGGGTTACTGTCTTGAGAGGTGTAGAATCGATTAGATGGAAGAGAGAGAGAAGAGAGAGCAAGGGCACCACATGCATTCATTTTTCGAAGGCATGAAAATACTGTAGAAACGTATTAAACAAAGTGAGAATGACATGGGGGGGGGGGGGGGGGGGGGGGGAGAAAAAAAAAAAGAGAGTGAGCGAGTGAGGTTGGATGGGAGAGGGGGACAGACGAGATGTAATGATTTGAAATGGAAATGTACTAAACGTACACTAATTAGCCTGTATAAAATCTGATGTCAGCTCTTAAAATGAACATGACAAAAATATGTACGGAATTCGGAACTACACACGGCACAACATGCACAGACAGAGTGAGAGAGAGAGGAGAGAGGAGTGAGAGAGATGATGATGAGAGACAGAGAGAGAGGAGAGAGTGAAAAAAAGTGGGACCAAACTTGATAATCATTGTGTATAAGATTATATCCATATGCACAATATTTATACCCACAACACACATAGGCTAACACAAACACACACAACACCACACACACACAACGCAACACACACACACAACACACACTTTTTAAATATATATATATATTTACATACCACATATAACACATAGTATAGATATTTTTGTATATATATATATTTATATATATATATACCATACATATACATACATACACCATATCTATATTAGTATATAGAAAAACAATGATTTAAAGCAATCTTAAAACCGGGACCTCCGGTTTTAAGATTTGCTTTTTAATATTGTTTTAGCTTGCTCCCGCTTGTGTTGTAGCAACTTTTCAAAAAAAGCCGGAAAATTTACTACCAGCTTCTGTATATATATATATTTTTATTTTATTCCCTTAATATATATACATATATACTTACACACATACCTCCTACGCATATAACATATACACACATACATGGACATACTTACATACACGCACAATCTCTTACACATACATGCGCACTCGTACATTATATATATATATATACACACATACATACATCATACAAACTACTACATACATACACTCACACTGGTGGTGATATATATATATATTCTATATATATAGATATATATATTTATATTTATTATATTAATATATATATATAGATATATTTATCAAGAACTTGCATACATGAAAAAAGAAGAAGAAAAATTTTAGAAAAGACATAATTGGTTAAAGTAATGAAATGGGATGGATTTATGCTTTTGAGGGAATTACTTGGTATTACTTATGGTTTTTTTTATTTTATTTTTATTTATGTTTCTTTTTTTATTATTTTTTACGCAGAAGATGGTGTAAGTAAGTGTTTTTGAAAGTTGTGGTACAGGGATTTGTTTGATGTATTCTGGAAGGGAGTTCACAAAGAGGTTCCCGAGTACGTTAGACTGATTTAAATAGGGTCAATTCTGGGCTTGGGATAGAGTTTGGGGGTTTTCTCGACGAGACTTTTTTGAGAATCGTCCTTTAAAGTCTGTTGGTAGCATTCCCGGTGCAGAATCTTGTGCAGCATTAGCCCTTTGTTGTATTTGCGTCTCTGGCTGAATGGAAGACAAGAATGTGAAGATGTTTATAATCAGAGCTTCGAGGTCTAGTTTTTCTTCTAGTAGGATTAGTTTGAGCCGCTCGTGTAGTAGGCTGAACAATGGTTTTACGTGTGTGTGCACTTGCAGACAGAATCCCCATATAGTCGATGCATTACTTCAACATGAGACTGATATGAGCAATGGAAAAAAAAGTTTCGTCGAATGAAGGTCAGGAAAGTGTTGGATTTTGGTGAGCTGTAGACTTTCTGGGAGTGCTTTTTGCTTAGTAACGGTATGTGGGGATTCCAGTGAGTACTAATGTCAATTATTAGTCCTATACTTTATGATGAGTGAGTGTTCCACAAGTACTTACTTGAGGTGTTATAGGAGGGAATCATTGGGTGAGCTTTTGTCTTTTGTTCCTAGTTGTATTGTACTTTGAGTTTTGTTTTTGAGGGTGAAGTGACATATGAGTTTAGTTCGGTCCATTTTAACAAGGTCGTTGGTACTCTCTTGCAAATGTTTTGAAAGACTGGAAGGTCATTATGGCTGGTGTGAATTTGTAGGGTTGTCATCTGCATAAGAGGGTCGCAGGTAGATCTCACATGTAGGGGTAGGTCATTAATGTAGATTGAGAAGAGTAACAGGGCTAAAATAGAGCCTACTTAAGAGTAAGAACGCCATATTAAGAGGTGTTATTGAGAGACGGCCGTCCCCGATAAGGACGCATTGTTGTCGTTTTTTGATGTCAATGATTTTAGAGGATAAGGGCGGATTTGAAAGAACGTATATTCCAGTTTTCGAATAAGGAGATTGCTGGTCAATGGACATCGAATGCTTTTTTAAAAATCAACGAATAGACACCACATATCTGTTGTTATTTATATATTATTAGAGCCACATATCTAAAAGATTTTGAGTAATGCAGAATGGCAGGAATGTTTCTGTATGAACCAGACTGTCGGGATGGCAGCAAATCGTACTTGTTGAAAGTGAATGTAAAGGAGGTGTATATTTATATGCTTTTCTTAGAGGTGTCGGAAAGGATAGATAAGATGATATTGGTCTGTAGTTTGAAGGATCAGTATTTCACCAGATTTATGAATGGGTATAATTGTGACTTTTTTTGAACGCATTAGGAAAATAACTTTTATCTATGCACAGATTAAAAGATTTACGTTACGTGTCAGTTATAACTGGAGCGAGAGTTTCAGTATTTTTGCCATCTATGCCAGCTAGTCCACGTGTTCCTGTCTGTTTGAGATAAGTAGGTACTGATACACCTAGTGCACAGTTATGAGTGGAATTGTTGTAGTTCCGACGTGATTTTTTTGTTCGTGACAAAATTGATGGAGTTCTTTAAGTTCATTAGAGCTGAATGATCAGTAGGAAACCAAACCTGTATCTGGAACGGTATAGGAAAGAGATGTGAGTGTTAAGTTGTTCAGCAGAAATACCTTTGATACAGTTGATTTTGAAGAAGATCTGTTGTTGTTAAGCTGGTTTATTGCTTGCCAAACCGTTTTGGATGTTTGTTTGGAAGTTAATAACTCGTCGATAGTATTAGTTTTTTTTCCCTGCGCTTCTGAGAAGTTTATAGCATTTCTTTGTGATTCTTGATTCTTTTTCATAGCCATGTTCTTTCAAAGGTCTCTAAGTAGCACGCCTCCCTGTAATTCTTTTCGTGTACCCACGGTGGTTAGGGAATATGCTGTACTATGATTGTTTTTAACGGAGCATGTTGTTATAGCTTCTGTAAAAATTCGATCAAAAAGCCAATCGGCTTGAAATCTGGATCAGGCAATATGTATACGTATTAAGTTTCTGAGTTCATTTAAAATATGCAAAATGTTTTGTTCGTTAAATTTTGAGAAGCTAACGAAGTAGGTTATGCAGTTTTGTGGCCTGGTTTTGGGATTTTCACTCCATGTGTAGACCATGTAACACACACTGGGTAATGATCACTAGAAGAGAAGGACTGGTTACACAAGCTTCTAGTATGTTATATGTCATTTGAGATATAGATATGGCTCAATGATTGTCTTTGAAGTTGGTGTTATCTGGTGGGTTGTTTTTGATATCTGATGTAAATTCAACACATTATCGTTTGGCTCCATTGGTGTGTGATTTCAAAAGATCTACATTTGAAGTCATCCGAGTAAAAACAAATCTCTTTACATTCTAAGGAAACTGCGTCCTCATAGTAACTAATTGAAAGCAGTCCAGCTGACTCTTTCTGCTGGGTTCCGATAGCCAAAACCGATTCACATGGATCGTGATTTGTTCAGTGTGTTTTGTATCCACACTGCTTACACAGACCGTCATGCTTGTTCTAGGTGGGAAGTCTCTTGAAGTTGAGAGATTACTGACATACACTAGACAGAGAGTTGAGTTGATGGAGAGAAAGACTGACAGAAAAGACAGACAGACAGGCAGACGCAGGCAGAGAAAGAGGACAAAAAAGCGAAGAGCACGAACGAACGACGGTGTGTGATTTGCAGTGGGATGTTGGCTTAGGCAGGAATGCGACTTGTTGCACACTCGGCCTTCTGCGCAAAACATACCCCCCCCCCCTCCCCCCCCTTCCATCTGGCCCTCCCCACCCCCTTACACACACACACACCACACAACACACACACACTCACACACACAAACAAACACACACAGAAGCCATCAGTGCATGCAAGATAAAACAGTCATCAGGGACTCTCTCTCTCCTCATTATACCTTTTCCGTCCGTGCTCTCATGCTTCTAACCCCACCTCTATCCCTGTTCCTCATCCCACCTCACTCTGTCCCCCTCCCTCCCCAACCTGTTCCTCCTCCTCCACCATCCCTTCTCACATTCCCTGTCCGGTACCAGACGGGACAGTTCTAAATCTCGGCACAGCGTTGGCTGCCCTCTGACGTCAGATGCTGTCCCACAATTCCATCAAGCCTCTACCTCGTCATCTTCACTGCACATTTTTACACACACACACTCACACAATACACTCATCCTTCACCCTCCCTGCACCTCGTTCACCCCCCCCCCCCCCCACCCTCCCCCCTTTCCTTCTCCTCCCTTCCACACTTGTCGCTGCTGACCTAGAAACGACATCCGGAAGAGTTGTGAGTGACGTCGCTTGAGCTCTACGTGGACAAACACTACACACCATACCACACTCGCACGCACGCACGCGCGCGCGCACACGCACGACGGACGCACGCCACGCGGCGCCACGCACGCGTCACAACACGCACGCACACACACAACACAATCACACTCATCACACACACACACACAACACACGCAAGCACGCTTGCACACACCACAACACACACACAACAACCAACACAACACACACACACACACGGCACGCACGCACACAACATGCATTACATTGTCCCTTATAAATTCACTACTAGACAGATATTACTTTTGAACAGGATAGAATGGAAAAGGGAGAGCGTAGAAGGTGGGTAGGTGGGGGGGGGCGGACGAGAATAGACAAAGTTCAGCGAGTGAGACAGAGAAAGAGAGAAAGAGTCATGGAGAGATAGGAAGGAGGAGGGGGGGGGGGGGGGGAGGGAAGGGATACAAAAGCTGGGAGGCTGGAGGCACACACGCACACGCACGCTAACACATAAACACACTTCTGCGGCCCTACATTCCTGAAGTGGCATCGGCACCACTCACCACACCACGGGGGAAATCAATCGATTGACACACTTCCCTCACCATACCATGGACTCCGCGTGCAACTGGTCTCCAGACCAGCACAAAGCCAAGACAGGGTCCTCACGTCTGTTGCTGAATGGGTTCGGTTGGTGGGTTGGGCTGGGCTGGCTGGTGGTTGGTTGGTTGGTTGGTTGGCTGGTTGTCGATATCTCTCTAGGGTATGTTTGCTATTGCACACGACTACTATTTTGTTGGGAGGTTGGTGGTGGTGAGTGGTGGAGGGGTGGAGGTAGATTACTTGTAAGGCCTACTATCTCGCGGTTGTACTGTTGTGGTGCTTGTGCTGCCACTACGTACGTACTCGATAATACCTCTATTCTGTATCAGATTTCTACTCTTGATGCTGCTGGCTGCTGCTGCTGCTGTGCTGCTTCTGCGTTATTAATGTTGCTTGTGCTGCTACTTCCCACACAACAGGAACAAAACGGACGACGACCACAAATACTACTACCGCTACAAATAACTTACTACTACTACTGTTACTATTACAACTACTGCTGCTGCTACTACTACTACTAGTAGAGTTGTAGTAGTAGTCGTAGTAAGCAGTAGTTGTGGCAGCAGCGCAGCAGTGGCAGCAACAGCTGCAGGAAAACACTGACAGGCCATAGCAGCCGTAATACCAGGACACAGCAGCGGCTCACGTAAAAGCATGGCGACATAACAACGTGGCATACTATCTTCTGTACTATGAATTTACAACTAAACGTGCAACTATTCCTTTGCTACTATGAATGCTTAATTACAACGTGACAAACTAGTCCTTATGATACTCTGAATGCTTCAACTACAACGTTGCAAAGATTCCTTCTGATACTCTGAATGTTCACTAAAAACGTGCAAACTATTCCTTTTCTACTTTTGAATGCTTCAACGACAACGTGCAAACTATTCCTTCTGATAGTCTGAATGTTCAACTACAACGTGAGACTATTCCTTTTCTACTATGAATGCTCTCAAACTACAAACGGTGCAAACAATTCTTCTGATACTCTGAATGCTTCAAACTACAACGTGGCAAACGATTCCTTCTTCTACTATGAATGCTTCAACTACAACTTTGCAAATATTTCCTTCTGATACTTGTATGCTTCAACTACATAACGTGCAGACTATTCCTTCTTCTATTTGAAATGCGTCAACTACAACGTGCAAAACTATTCCTTTGATACTCTGAAGGATTCAACTACAACGTGCAAAACTATCCTTCTTCTACTATGAATGCTTCAACTACAACGTGCAAATATCCTTCTGATACTCTGAATGCTACAACTAAACGTGCAAACTATTCCTTCTCGCTACTATGAATGCTTTCAAACGTACAAACTATTCCTTTCGTACTTTGAATGTTCACAAAACGTGATAAACTATTCCTTCTGTACTATGAATGCTTCCACAACGTGCAAACTATTCCTTCTGCTACTATGAATGCTTCCACAACGTGCTAACTATTCTTCTGCTATAGAATGCTCACAACGTACAACTATTCCCTCTGCTGCTATGATGCTTTACAATGTGCAAACTATTCCTTCTGCTACCCTATGAATGCTACTCAACTTACACGTGCAACTATTCCTTCTTGCTACTATGAATGCTTCACAACGTACAAAACTTTTCCCTCTGTACTATGAATGCTGTACAATGTTGCAAATATTCTTCTGCTACTAAGAATGTTCACACGTACAAACTATTCCTCTGCTGCTATGATGCTTTAAATGTGCAAACTATTCCTTCTGATACCATGAATGCTACAACTACAACGTGCAAACTATTCCTTCTGCTCTATGGAATGCTTCACAACGTACAAACTATCTCCCTCTGCTACTTTGATATGCTTTACAATGTGCAAACTTATCCCTTCGGCTACTAAGAATGTGCTTCACAAAACGTACAAACTATTCCTCTGCTACTATGAATGCTTTACAATGATGCAAACTATTTACTTCTGCTACTATGAATGCTTCACTATTTCTTTATGGTTTTTGAAATACCGGTTTTCAAACGGTGGCTGCATTCCTTTCAACTTCTTTAGGGCCCCATTCAATCTACGTTGGCTCACGCCATAGTAAGCTTTCACTCCCACAATCGTCAGCCTTACATAGCCCACAAGCAGCACGCACGTACACTCCACGAACAACACACACGCGCGCGCGCGCGCACACACAACACACACACACACACACACACACACACACACCACACGCGCGCGCGCTGAGGAGAGAGAGAGGAGAGAGAGAGAGAGCGGAGAGAGCAGAGCGCGAGACCGGAATATTTGCACAGTGTGTTTGCACTTTCGTTGACAATTTACAATGAGACCGTGAAAGAGAGAGGAGAGGAGAGATCGCCGAGAGAGGAGAGAGAGAGTGAGAGAGAGACAGTGTGTGGCTGAGTGTGTGTGTTTGTTTTGTGTGTGTGTTGTGTGTGTGTGCGTGAGCGAGAGAGAGAGAGATGAGAGAGGAGAGAGAGAGAGAGATGAGAGCGGAAAAGTCTGTCAACCACTTTACAAAATTTACCTTCACAGCCAACGACTCCCCCTGTTATTATCCTTCCTCCAAACCCCACGTCGGCGCAACACACGAAAAACAACAACCACACACACATACTCGCCGCGCGCGCGACTGTCCTTGTGGCGTGAACCAGCACATTCACATTATAATTTACACTAACACTGTCACTACAAACAAATAGCACGCGGCCGGCCCTCTTGTTCTGTTTTTTGTCGATCCTCTGTGCAACTGCAGCCACTGTAGACCCGATAGCACACGGGGCTTGTCACGTTCCGTGATCGCCGGCGTTTTCAACAAGTGAAAAGAAACTCACTCTCTCTCTCCTCTCTCTCTCTATCTCCTCTCTCTCGGCGCGCACACACACACACAACACACTCGCGGATCGGCCCAGGGTCAAAAGCGCGGGTTTTGTTTTAATGCGGCCATTGGCGAAGCGTGTGAGACCGTCGGCGAGAAACTAGATAAATCTAGTGTGTGGTGTTGGTTGTGCGGAGTGGGGTAGAGGGCGGGGTGAGGTGGGGGGGTGGGGTTGAGAGTGTGGGGTGGGGTGAAAAAATAAAGAGTGTGAGGGGGGATAGGGGCTGGAGGGATGCTGGGGTTGGGGTGTGGGTTGGGTTAGTTCGAACACTGGGTGATGAGGTAGTGCGTGGGTGAGTGCGGGGATATGTGTGTGTGTGGGTTGTGTGTGTGTTGTGCGTGTGGTGTGTGTGTGGGGGGGGGAGGGGGGGGGGGGGGGGGGGGGGGGTGGATGGGGTTGTGTGTGTGCGCATGCGCGCTGTGTGTGTATGAGTGTGTGTCTGTGTGCCGCACGCGCGCCCGAGCGCGCTGCTTGTACGGTGCATGGTGCATGTTAAGCGTTGGTGTGTGTGTGTGTGTGCGTGTGTGTGTGCCACGTGCAGGTGTGCCGATG
>JAFLJL010017217.1:0-2500 GCA_018398815.1 Conus ventricosus | reverse complement strand
TAAACTGACAGTGACACTGTGTTTACCGGGAGATGACCCATCACCAAAGGACAGGAGTAGAGTCGAAGCCGCAGAGAACAGAAAGGGAGTTCATCTTCATCTCCCTCTCCGAGCTACTTTCTCCCTACTCCTCCCAGTTTATTAATTTTTTTACAATGGGGAAAAATACTACGTCGCCTGAAACATTCGGGAAAAAAAACCCAAGTAAAGTCTGTGCTGGTGAATGTGTAGTGAAACTGAACCCCAGTTCTTGGAAAAGCCTTACAGACTATAGCAGAGGTTGTGGCTTGAAAAACAGAGGTGCCCGAACCAGTTGAGAGCCTGAGATGGATTTAGAAGACGCGTGCAAGTGGTGTGCCGGGTAAACACGACACGATCAACACACAGAGGATATGACATATTATAGTCACAGCAGACAGAAATAGTAGTAGTAGTAGTAGTAGTAATAGGGACGGCTTTTTTTTTTTTTTTTTAGCCTTAGGCGTCACGGCTTTTTGCGTCCCTCATAATTTTTCAATTTAAGTTCGGTCTGGTTGCATTGCCTATCATTTATAATAACATTATATTCAAATGCCACACTAAGAAAAACATCTTTCAATTTTAGGGGTCTTCATCTAGGAGTTTTTTTTTTAACGCTGTTGAGGTCAGGAGCATATTTTGGTGTTAGTAGGCAGTGCATTCCATAATAGCAATTCTGAAGGTAAAACAAGACTTTATTTTGTAGTATGACAATGTCATAAATAATATTTGCCTTCATGATTTCTTGTGCAATCCACTTCTGAGAATTTGAAAAAGCGCCGATGCACATTAAATATCATAATTATGGAATATTTTAAAAAATGGATAGGTTTCTCCTCTGATCCCTCCTCCTTTCAGTGAGTGTAATTGGAGATCAGTGTAATCATTTCTTTATATACTGACTACAATAAAAAACGCGAAAAATTGAAGGCTATTTTTCGGGTGAAAGGGTCGTGAACTATACAATATTGAACTCCATTGTGGGGCAAGTTGTTTCGGGTCCAAGACTCACGATTGCAGTGAAAAATTGTAATATACTTCAGTTGTGTGAGCAACACATCAATCCCGGCATTGGGGTCAACGAAAATGGCAAACTGGTTTGCTGCATGTGAGGCACGTGCACCACAATGCAGAGCGAAGTTAACCAGCTACAAGTACACGGCATGCAGCCCTTATTAAAGCCGCGCTACAAGGTTCAGTAACGACTTGCCGTCTGAGCGCTAACAGAGATCTTGCCAAGACTACGTGACAGAGGAACGCAATCGTGACTAGGCCAGGTGGGAGGCTGGTTGTTGGATGCCAGGCAGGTCGCATACATCTTTAACGTCCAAATCTCACCATCTATCGTCTGCAGCACCGCGATGCCGACGTCACTGGTTACCTGATGCATCCCGTCCCGGCCAGGGCCGTTCCTCGCGGTCACCATCACCAAGAGAGGTCGCCATCTTGTTCAAAACCCATCTGCAGAACAGGCGGCAAACCGCCGCTAAACACTGCTCGACAGGTTGCGGGGATCTCCAGCAACGAATCAGCTCAACACTGTGCGGCGGCGTATTCAGGAGAAAGGGCTGGGCATGTAGGCGTCCTCGCAGAGGTTCCGGTACCGACACAAGACCACCGGCTGGACAGGCTGCAGTGGGCACAAGCTGATCAATGGGAGGCATGCGTGGGGCCGCATGCTGTTCTCAGATGAGAGCCGTTTTTGTATTCGAAAAAAGTGGGGCAAGCCTACCTTCCCTGAAGTGGCAAGCACACACACACACCCCGGGAAATCAATCGATTGACACACTCCCTCACCATACATGGACTCCGCGTGCAAATGGTCAGACAGCACAAAGCCACGACAGGTCCTCACGTCTGTTGCTGAATGGTTGGTTGGTGGGTTGCTGGCTGGCTGGGGGTTGGTTGGTTGGTTGGTTGGCTGGTTGTCGATAATCACTCTAGGGTATGTTTGACTATTGCAACGACTACTATTACTGTGGGAGGTGGTGGTGGTGGTGGTGGAGGTGGTGGAGGTGATACTTGTAGGCCTACTATCTCGTGTACTGTTGTTGCTGCTGTGCTGCCACTACGTACGTATTCCGATAATACCTCTATTCAGTATCAGATTTCTACTCTTGCTGCTGCTGCTGCTGCTGCTGCTGCTGCTGCTTCTGCTGTTCTTAATGTTGCTTGTGCTGCTACTACCCACACAACAGTAACAACAACGACGACGACCACAACTACTACTACCGCTACAACTACTACTACTACTGCTACTATTACAACTACTGCTGCTGCTACTACTACTACTAGTAGTAGTAGTAGTAGTAGTAGTAGTAGCAGTAGTTGTGGCAGCAGCAGCAGTGGCAGCAACAGCAGCAGGAAACACTGACAGCCATAGCAGCCGTAATACCAGAAACAGCAGCGCTACACGTAAAAGCATGGCGACAACTACAACGTGCAAACTATTCCTTCTGCTACTATGAATGCTACAACTACA
>JAFLJL010017216.1:27500-35986 GCA_018398815.1 Conus ventricosus | reverse complement strand
AACTTTTTTCAGTCGTGAAAAAAAAAGCATGCAATGTGACGAAGATCTATCAAGCATTCCCTTCTGTCAAGCACAAACAAGGTTGATGTGTTCTCTCTCTCTCTCTCTCTCTCTCTCTCTCTCTCAAACACACACATACACACGCGCGCGCGCGCGCGCTCGCACACAAGTAAGCACGAGCATATGCACACACTAGTATGCACATACACACGCACATATTCACACGCATGCGTGCACCGACGGACGCATGCACGGCCTCTCTCTCTCTCTCTCTCTCTCTCTCTCTCTCTCTCTCTGACATACGTACACATGGAATTGATTGTAACATGTCACAGCTCGGATATTGCCCCCCTGCGGTCGGTCGAGCTATGTACAGCATAAAATGAAATCTCTCTCTCTCTCTCTCTCTCTCTCTGTTGCTGGCCTTTCCACCTTCTCCCACCCCCTCCCGCTCTCTCTCCTTCTGTCCCGTCCGACTAAATTTTGTTTGTTTTATCCTCTCTTTCTCTCCCTCTCTCTCCTCCCTCCCTCTCTTTCTCCCTCCCTCTCTTTCTCTCCCTCCCTCTCTTTCTCTCCCTCTTTTTCTCTCCCTCTCTCTCTTTCCTCCCTCCCTCTCTCTCTTCTCCCTCCCTCTCTTTCTCTCCCTCCCTCTCTTTCTCTCTCTCCTCCCTCCCTCTCTTTCTCTCCCTCCCTCTCTCTCTTCTCCCTCACTCTCTTTTCTCCCCTCCCTCTCTTTCTCTCCCTCTCTCTCCCCCTCCTTATTACTCTCCATTCTGTCTGAGTGTCTGTCTGTCTTTGTCTCCCTCTCTCTGTCTCCTTCTTTCTCTCTTCCTCCCCCTCTCTTTCTTCCATTCTCTCTCTTCCTCCCCCTCTTATCTCTTCCTCTTTCTCTCTTCCCCCTTCTCTTTCTCCTACTCCCTCCCCCTCTCTCTCCCTCCCTCCCTCTCCCCCCTTTCTCGCTCCCTCTCTGCCCCTCTCTTCCTCTGTCTTCCCCCACCCCCTCTCTCTTCCTCTCCCCCTCTCTCTTCATCATCTCTCTCTCTCTCCCTCTCTCTCCCCACTCTCTCTTCCTCCCCTCCTCTCTTGATACTCTCCCCCTCTCCCTCCCCCCTCTCTCTTTTCCTCTCCCCCTCTTCATCTCTCCCTCCCTCTCTCTCTCCCTCTCTCTTCCTCTCCCCCTCTTCATCTCTCCCTCCCTCTCCCTCCCCCCTCTCTCCCCTCCCTCTCTCTATGCCTTTATGTCCAAGGGCAGCTGCCCTGGCCATGCATTTTTCAGGCGGTCCGTGGCCTGTATGGGGCAGGTGAACTGCAGGAGCTGGATGGGGCAGGTGAACTGCAGGAGCTGGATGGGGCAGGTGAACTGCAGGAGCTGGATGGGGCAGGTGAACTGCAGGAGCTGGATGGGGCAGGTGAACTGCAGGAGCTGGGCTGTTCGTGAAGAGGGCCGGCCACTGGTGAACGATGTGCTAGCTGGGACCACACAACAATACTGCCAGACAACCTTTGTCATGGGCTGCTTCTCCTCTCTGCCTCTCTCTCTCTCTCTCTCTCTCTCTCTCTCTCTCTCTCTCTCACCCTCTCTCTCTCCTCTGTCTCTCTCTCCCCCCCCCTCTGTCTCTCTCTTTCTTTCTCTCTCTCTCTCTCTCCCCCTCTCTCTCTCTCTCCCCTCTCTCTCTCTCTTTCTCTCTCTCTCTCTCTCTTCTTTCTCTCTCTCTCTCTCTCTCTCTCTCTCTCTCTCTCTCCCTCTCTCCTTCTCTCTCTCTCTCTCTCTCTCTCTCTCTCTCTCTCTCTCTCTCTCTCTCTCTCTCTCTCTCTCTCTCTCCGCATTCCACATCACATTACATCCAACCTACGATGACTCTTGCTGAAAGCATGACGAGAGGGGACAGAAAAACAAGGTCACGGAAGAAGCGGACGGATTTTATTTACTTCAGGAATGTCCATTATATGACATGGCTGACAACAACAACAAAAAAGTTCTTCCCTGGGTTAGATAAAAAAAGAAAAGAAAGAAAGACCTGGTGGAAATTGATTCCAGCTCCCCAATGAACAGTGAGGAAGACTAGTTCACACTGAAGCTTGTCAGGAAGGCGTTGATGAAGTTGACACAGAATTGTTATTTTTGATGATTAAAGAACAAAGATAAAAAATCGGAGTCCATCTTTATGTACATTGTTCAGTTGGTTTGAAGTTAAAGCTGTAACTGCATTCTTTTTTCTTTTTTTTCTTTCTTTTGGACAAGCGAGCTTGAGACAAACGAGCATAATTATGACTTTTACAAAAGCATATGATTTTTAAGGCAACGAAACCGTTACCATTCTGAAGTGTTTTTGTCTCTCTCTCTCTCTCTTTTCTCTTCTCTCTCTCTCCTCTCTCTCGCTCTCTCTCTCTCTTCGCTCTCTCTCTCTCTCGCTCTTCTCCTCTCTCTCTCGCTCTCTCTCTCTCTCCTCTCTCTCTCTCTTCCCCCCCCCCCCCATATACCCTACACCACCTCAATATGATGGTCACTCCTCCCTTCAATATAACAAAAAGCAAGATTCTTTTTGGGGTCCACGGGCACACGTCAAAATGTTGATACTTTTTTTCTGTTTGGCTGCTTCTTTCTTTGACGATTTTCCCTCCCCTTTCTCTACGTGCCTTCACTGGCTGTCTTGGGCATGGGGTCGTTGAAGTGACGTTCTGACGTCATGGCGTTTTTGGAAAGGCTGTTGTATTGTGGCGTTTGACGTCACTGGTGTCGTGGGGGGTTGGACTGTGTTTCTGACGTACTGGCGTTTTGGAAGGGGCGTTGTATTGGGGCTTTTCTGAGTCACTGGCTGTCTTGGGGGGGGGGGGGGTTGTTGGTTTGGGGACTTTCTGATCATGGCTGTTTTGGGGGGGCTGTTGGGTTGTGATGTTCGATTAAAGGCTGTTTTGGGGGGCTTTGGGTTGGATGTTCTGACGTCATGGCTGTTTTGGGAAAGGGCTGTTGTTTGTGGCGTTTGACGTCACGGCTTTTGGGGGGGGGGGGGGGGGGGGGGGGGGGGGGGGGGTGGGGGGTTGTTGGATTTGACGTTCTGCGTCATGGCTGTCTTGGGGGGTTTTGGGTTTTGTGATGTTCTGATGACTGGCTGTCGGGGGGTGTTGGGTTGGTGTTCTGATGTCACTGGCTGTCTTGGAAGGCTTTTTTGTATTGTGGCGTTCTGACGTCACTGGCTGTCGGGGGGGGTTGGGGATTGTGACTTCTGACGTCATGGCGTTTTGGGGGGCTTTGGGGTTTGTATGTTCTGATGTCAGGCTGTCTTGGGGCTGTTGTTTTGTGGCGTTCTGACGCACTGGCTGTTTGGGGGGGGGTTTGAATGTACATTCTGACGTCAGGCTTTTTGGGGTCTTTGGATTGTGACGTTCTGAGTTTGACGTCATGGCTGTTTGGGGGCTGGATTGTGCGTTCTGAGTCAGGGGCTGTCTGGAAGGCTTTTGGTTGTGGCGTTCTGTGTCCTGGCTGTTTTGGAAAGGTTTTTGGGCTGTAAATTTTCTGACGTCACTGCTGTCTTGGGAAGGCTTTGGATTGTCACATCTTCATCATTGCGTCTTGAAAGGGCTGTAGGATTGTGAGTTCTGACGTCACTAGCTGTTTGGAAGGCTGTAGGATTGTGACTTTCTGACGTCACTACTGTCTTGGAAGGCTGTAGGATTGTGACGTTCTGACGTCACGCTGTTTGGAAGGCTGTGGGACTGTGACGTTTGACGTCACTAGCTGTTTTGGGAAGGCTGTGGACTGTGACGTTCTGACGTCTACTTTTTGGAAGGCTTTTGGATTGTGACGTTCTGACGTCACTAGCGTTTTGGAAAGGCTGTAGGATTGGGGAGTTCTGAGTCACTAGCTGTCTTGGAAGGCTGTGGGGATTGGAGTTTGACGTCACTGGTGTCTTGGAAGGCTGTAGGATTATGACGTCTGAGTCACTACTGTCTTAAAGGGCTGTAGGATTGTGACGTTCTACTCACTAGCTGTCTTGGAAAGGCTGACGATTGGGACATTGTGATGTCACTGGTGTTTGGGGGGGGGTAGGGGGGGGGTTTTGGATTGTGACATTTGACTTGCTGTCTTTGGGGGGGGGGGGGGGGGGGTGACTGTGACATTCAAGTCCGGGGCTGTCTTGGAAGCTTTTTGGATTGTGACGTTTGACGTCGGGCTGTCTTTTTTTGTTGGGTTGTTGGTTGTTGTTGTTGTTGTTGTTTTTTTTGGGGGGGGGCGGAGCTGCCAGTCTGTGACGTTCCCCCCATAGGGGTTTGACACGCAAATTCTAGATGTAAGTCCCCTCTCAACACCAAGAAGATGTACCCCCAACCCGAGAAGTTTGTGGGGGGGATCAAAAAGGCGAATTGGGTGGCTCCCGACAGATGGAACACACTGGAGATCACAAGCCATTCCATGATCCACGAGTCCCGTGAAGGACTTACTATTTGTATTTCAACGCCGTCCTTTTTCTTGTTTTTCCCCTAACCCCCCCTTCTGCCCCCTCCCCCCCCTCCCCTTTTTTTTATAGAATGTCACAAGGCATCTTTTGAATCATTGTGAATGTGGAGGAACTTTTTGCTTGCACTTGATTTTCCCCCTTCTTTTTGTTCGGAATAGGTCTTTCAGTCATCTCCCCAAACACCAAACCCCTTCACCAACCCCCCCCAAGAGGTAAGGTGGGAGGGAGGAGAGAGAGAGAGGAGAGAGAGGAGAGAGAGAGAGGAGAGAGAGAGAGATGAGAGAGAGAGAGAGAGAGAGAGGAGAGAGAGACAGACAGACAGACACAGACAGAGACAGAGAGACAGACAGGACAGACAGACAGACAGAGACAGACAGACAGACGGACAGACAGGCAGAGAACAGAGAGAGAGAAAGAGAGAGAGAGAGAGAGAGAGAGAGAGAGAGAGAGAGAGAGAGATTCAAGATTGTATTAATGCGCGTGTTGGCGTGTGTGCTTGTGTTTAGTAGACCTATCCGTAGAAACATGCATGCACCAAACACACACACACACAAAAACCCACACACACACAAAGGAGAGAGGGAGGGGAAGAGAGAGAGAGAGAGAGGGGAGAGGAGGAGAGAGAGGGGAGAGAGAGAGGGAGAGGGGGAGGGAGAAAAAAGGAAAAAGGAGAGACAGACAAAAGACAAACCGACAGCGGGAAAAACTGACAGGACGGGGAAACAGACGACAGGAAAAACGGCGAAAAAACGCAGACATAAAAAACAGACAGGAGACCAACAAAGGCAGACGACGGAGAGAAAGACGGACAGACAGACAGCGCGACGAGACAAGCCGACAGAAGAGACGACAGAGACGCACAGATAGCGAAACAGACACCAGATAGCCCAGACGCCCCTACAGACAGAGCTACGTTTTTAATTGTGTGTAGATGTCGGCGGTCACGAAGGCCGCGGGGAGTACCAGGGCCCCATCGGGGTCTGGCTTGATCGGATAGAAGCAGCCCCTACGAGAGGACATACAGATTAAGTGTGTAGATGGGCGGTCACAAACCCCGCGGGGAGTACCCTACGGCCCATTGGTCGGGGCATTGAAGACAGATAGCGAAGACAGCACACAGATAGACAGAAGAACTACAGGAGAGACTTACGAGTTAATTTGGGTTTGTAGATGTGGGCGTCACGGGGCCGCGGGGAGTAACCTCGGTCCCTTTTGGCTGGCATTGATCGGCCGGGGCGCCGCACCTACGGGGGACGGAGGACAGGGCGCAGCCCGAAGCAAGCTTTTTTTTTCTTTTCTTTTTTTTTTTAAAAAATACTTTTCCTCATCGCTTTTCCTACGTCTCCCGCTTAAAAAAACACTCAGGGGGCCGGGATACACACACCACCACACACACACCACACACACACACACACACACAAACTACACACACAACCCCACCCACACACTCCCGTGTCATTTTCCCCCAACCCAAAGTCATCCTCTCTCTCAACACACAAAAACACAACACACAACACACACACCCACACACACAACCCCCATACACCGCACACGCACCCAAACACACACAAACGCGCGCCGCGCACACGCACACATAAGCACAGAATATTTGCAGGGGTTTGCACTTTCGTTTTAAATTTTCAATGAGACCCAAAGACAGAGAGAGAGAGAGAGAGGGGGAGGAGGGGGAGAGAGAAGGGGGGAGGGGGGAGGAAAAAGAGAGAGGGAAGAGAGAGAGAGGGCTGCGGTGCGCGCGCGTGCGCACCCCACACACAACACACCCACACCAACCAACACACACACCACACACAACACCCCAAACAACAAACATGCAGAAAGGGAGAGAGGAGAGGGAGAGAGAGACAGACGACAGACAGACTGACGACAGAGAGAGGAAAAGACAACAGAGGAAGAAGAGGGGAGAGGGAAGAGGGAGGGAGAGAGAGAGAGGGACAACGCCAACCAACCCCCCACCCAAACAAACGATCATTTTTCATCAAAACCCCACAAAATGTTGTCGCAATCACTCTCATCAAACGGGGTTTTACCTGTGAACAAGTGGAAATGTGGCGTTTTCTTTCGTTTAGGCCCCTCCGAACCCGTTAAAAAGCCCCCCAACACGACAAACACACCACAAAATTGGGGCAACCGGCTTTCCCCAAATGCTTCCCCCCCCACTTCAGTCAACACAAAAACCACACACACGAGACAGGCCCCCTTTCTGTCAAAACTTTCCCAATTCCAAACCCGTTCGGTCGGGTCTGAAATTTAATTACGCCCCGAGCGTTTGTAAGGGCCCTTTGCGAGGGGAAAAGCTTTCCGGTTGTATTTTTTATGAGTGGGGTATGTTGTGGTTGTGTGTTGTGTGTGTTGTGTGTGTGTGTTTTGTGTGTGTGATGATGCATGTGTGCTTGCGCGCGTGTGTGCTTGCACGAATGTGTGTGCGTGCGTGCGTGTGTGCTTGCGTTGTGTGTGTGTGTGTGTGTGTGTGTGTGTGCGTGCGTGCGTGCGTGCGTGCGTGCGTGCGGGTGCGTGCGTGTGTGTATGTGTGTGAAACAAGCCGTTGCTTGTAGCGTCAAAGCTAATGATGCTGCTGAAATGACAGTAAACACTGAAAAGAAATGACACGACAGGGGGAACATCAGATACAGGTTTCACTGACGTCGGTAGGAAAAGGTGCGCGCAGGGGAGGAAAGGCGGCTGAACGATTGATGGCTGGCTGGCCGGAGAGGGGTGGGAGGAGGGGGGTGGGGGTAGGGAGGGAAGTAGGGGAGGGAGGGGTGACTGAGAGCTGACAGGACAGAGGGCTGAGTGAGGGAGGCCGGCAGCAAGACAGGTGACATCTTCAGTGAGTTACACCTGTGTGCAGATGCACATCATTAAACAATTATGGAACTAATCATCGATCACCTTCTTCTTCTTCTTCTTCTTCTGCGTACGCAGGCTAATACTCCTGCAAACACTCCCTATATGGACAGACACGTATTAATCCCATCTACCCAACAAAGGCAGTGGTGTTTTGTGTGTATGGCCGTTTTTATTTTTATCCCGCCATTAAGGCAGCCATACTCCAACTTCGGGGAGGTGCATACTATGTGTAACGTGTCATCCATACCAACGGCTAAAACTGGCCTTCTCTTCCGAAAGTTGGCGATGGGATTTTACGTGTGTGCAAAATGTTATGCGTGCGTTCACACACGAAACCTCGGTTATTCGAAGGACTGTATATGACCTAATCAGCTTATGTAGCTAATTGAGAAAGTTTTTTTTTCTTTCTCTCTCTCTCTCTTAAATCGACTCTCAGACGTTTAAGTTGTGAAAGGCTTTCGGTGCCATCTGATATTTTCAACATCAAATGGTGATAGTTCAAAGTTCAAATGCCGCTCAGCTCAGACGCATTCCTCCACCACCGTTGAAATGTCTGTTTGACCGACAATTCAGCTTCGAACGCTCACATCATGAACATGAACCTCCTACGACACTCGTAGAACAGTTTCCCGCCATGCGTTTTCAGACATTCCCGTTACAGCTCACCGTGTAACGATTTTTCGTGTTTTAAACCGAAGGGAAAAAATCTGGTAGTTACCTTTGAGTAAAAGAGCTATACAGGAAACGCCTTCCATATATGGTGACGGAGATCTGCTGAGAAGCCCACGCGGTGCACATGTGGGCGGGGCGTGGTATGCTAATTCACGTGGGCGCGAAAATCGGCGACAGTCGGTATTTTTGGCTTTGGGGCTGTGACAAACCGGATGGAATATTTGATGTTGTTGCTCTGTATTTGTATAGCGTTCGTCGCGTTTAAACTATTCCTTTTCGTTTTTCTCTTTTTATAAGTTACATACATGTTGTAAACCCAACGACTACATACCTGTTTAACTATCGTCGCGTTTAAACTATTCTTTTTCGGAAATGAAATGAGGCAGGAAACAGTAAACAATAAACAAGTGGGGTAACGTTTGCTCCCTTAAGAAAACCTAACACAGAGTAACTTTTATTCAACTTTTATTCCACTGTTAGATTGTTCGT
>JAFLJL010017216.1:15000-22500 GCA_018398815.1 Conus ventricosus | reverse complement strand
AGAAAAGGGGGAGGGTGGAGGGACGGGAGGATCAGGGAGGTAGACACTACAGGGTAATGCATTTGCCTCGACAATACTCCACTTGTGACCCAACCCGTTTGTCAACTTGACGTCAAGCCAAGCTAAAACACGAGGAGAACGCACAGAGCAGGCTTCCGATGGTTTACTATACCTCGTCCAAAGGACCATGTCATAAACTCACGCTCTTCGGATATTTGAGAAGACTTTACACTTCAAATAATTCATTGCACCTTGTTCAAAGGCCTATTATTTACACGTTATTCGGAGATATCACATTTTCCGTTATAATAGTTCCCATAACTTTTTCGTTCTCTGTGGAGAGTCGATTTTGAACATCCCAAGCGTTTGATCTTGCGGTAAGAGTACTTTACAATTTTCGGCAAAAGGGAGAAGAAAAAAAAAATAATGCCGGATCATAATTAGAATGGAGTGATTTCCCTTTTGATCCAGCGACTAGAGATAAAATGTATCTCCTTTGCGTGGAAGATGAGGTGAATTTTCAATTGAAAGAAACTGACTTCAAAATCTGGCAAAGAAGTCAACTACCAATAAACACAGGGAACAGAGTGCACAGTAACTTTTTTCCTTAAAACACACGACAGAAAATGGACATGTGACTTGTTGACAAAGATGTCTTCAAACTAATAAGAAAATTTTACTATTCCGCCGAACGAGGGGGGACAAATAAAATACAAAGACAAAACACGACGGACGCGTTTCGACCTCTTTGGTCGTGGCGCACATCTACTTTGCGCCCATTTTTGAGGAGAAAAGTGATTGTTCGTTCTTCGTTTTCATTGTCTTGAAAGTTGTTTGTCTTGCCTGAAGAAGACCAAAGAGGTCGAAACGCGTCGTGTTTTGTCTTGTGATTTGTGTGTCTCTATCGTTCGGCGGAACAGTCATTTTTCTTCTGGCGGAACAGTCATTTTTCTTCTGGCGGAACAGTCATTTTTCTTCTGGCGGAATAGTCATTTTTCTTCTGGCGGAACAGTCATTTTTCTTCTGGCGGAATAGTCATTTTTCTTCTGGCGGAACAGTCATTTTTCTTCTGGCGGAACAGTCATTTTTCTTCTGGCGGAACAGTCATTTTTCTTCTGGCGGAACAGTCATTTTTTCTTCTGGCGGAATAGTCATTTTTCTTCTGGCGGAACAGTCATTTTTCTTCTGGCGGAATAGTCATTTTTCTTCTGGCGGAATAGTCATTTTTCTTCTGGCGGAATAGTCATTTTTTTTCTGGCGGAATAGTCATTTTTCTTCTGGCGGAATAGTCATTTTTCTTCAGGCGGAATAGTCATTTTTCTTCTGGCGGAAGTCATTTTTCTTCTACGTTTGTTTCAGTGTTCTTCTGCAGCCGCCTTACTTTGAAACTAAATAGGTCTTCTTCAGATGTTAAAAGTATCAAATATGAACAAGATGCAAAGCATATAAACGTACTCCCAGTTTATCCTGAATACGCGTGAGATATTCCATAAAGAGGAAAAACCGTCTTGGGCTGGTGTAACCGTTAGTAATGGCTATTCTTGGTAAACATCGGCCATCGTCTGTGACCTAAAATGAACATACATACACATTTTCAGAAAGATCGGCCAAGAACTTTCTGAGATTTTCCATAAAGAAGAAAACCATTATGGGCCGTTAGTAACGGCTGTAACGGTAAACTAAAACATCGGGCATCATCCGTGACCCATAGTGAACATACCTACAAATTTTCAGAAGATGGGCCAAGTACTTTTTCAGATATTCTATAAAGAAGAAAAACCGTTACAGGCTGTTACAGCCGTTAGTAACGGCTATAATGGGGTAAACTAAAAAAATCGGGCATCATCCGTGACCCATAATGAACATACCTGCTAATTTTCACAAAGATCAGCCAAGTACTTTCTGAGACATTCCATGGAAAAGAAAAAGCGTTACAGGCCGTAACAGCCGTTAGTAACGGCTGTAACGGTAAACTAAAGCATCGGGCATCATCCTTGACCCACAGTGAACATACCTAGAAATTTTCAGAAAGATCGGCCCAGTAGTTTTGTCTGGAGAGAGTGGAACACATTTTGACCACTGACACACAGACAGACAGACACACACAAACACACACACACACACAAACAGACAGCATTTGTTCGTTCCCATTCTAAAGTACTCCCTGTTCTTTAAGAACTGGGGGTACAAAAATGCCCCCAATAAAACTACCCGACAGCTGTTCGGCAGCAGGAGAACGAGACTGTCTGCCCCTGCTTACAATCGTCAAAGGAGAATTGTTTGGGGGATTTTTTTGTTCATGTCTGTAAAGTGTTATTTGTAACCTCCGAAGAAGAAGAAGACCTATTTGTCGACAGGTCACTTGTCTCGCTTTTTACTATGTACGCAACAAGCGCTATAGTGTGCGCTCTGTTTTGCAAGTTCACCGTATTGCTGCTTACTTTCAGTAACTCCCCTGGTTGTTTTAGCCTTCTTAGAAACTAGGTTGTTTAAACATCGTTTTTTGGTTTTCGCCCCTGTGTCTTTTACGCACACATTTCAATACATTTCCTAGGGCACGTGAATAGTGGAACTGTGTGATGTGAACATACTAGCCATTAACAGAAGAACTCGTAGTTTCCTTGAGAGAGGGGGGCGAGGGAAATACAATACAGAGAGAGAGAGAGAGAGAGAGAGGAGAGAGAGAGAGAGAGAGAGAGAGGAGAGAGAGAGAGAGAGAGACAGAGAGAGAGGAAGAGAGAGAAAGAAAGAGAGAGAGAGAGAGAGAGAGAGACAGAGAGGAGAGAGAGGACAGAGAGGAGAGAGAGAGAGAGAGAGAGGAGAGAGAGAGGAGAGAGAGGGAGGAGAGAGAGAGAGAGATGGGGAGGAAAGTGAATGAGGTATCGGTAACCAGGGAGTATAAGGGGAGTTAACAACTCGTCAGCTCCCCTCCCTTCCCCCTCCCTCCCCAGTCCCCTCCCCTCTCCCCCCCTTACCAACCCCCCTCCCCCCCCCTGCGACGACTACAACAACAATAACAACAATATTGAAACATGTAACTGAATTGTGTCTCTGGACTGTCCTCGCTTCTGGTTTTCTGTATGACAATTGTGCCGTTGACAGCAGTGTGTGCTTTGGTGTATTGTTTACATTTGTTACTTGTGACCTTTGACAAACGCCTGGTTGTCAACAATTCACTGGTCTGTTATGTATGATGGGTTAAATGGGTATTACTTCACGGGCTGCACTGTGTGTTTCTTTGTATTTTGCCATGTTTTCAGTGTTTGTGTATATTTCGCCATGTTTTCAGTGTTTGTGTGTATTTCGCCATGTTTTCAGTGTTTGTGTGTATTTCGCCATGTTTTCAGTGTTTGTGTGTCTTTCGCCACGTTTTTAGTGTTTGTGTGTATGTTGCCACGTTTTCAGTGTGTGTGTGTGTTTTTTTCTCCATGTTTTCAGTGTTTGTGTGTATTTTACCATGCTTTTAGTGGGTTTTTTTGTTGTATTCTGCCATGTTTTCAGTTAATGTTTGAAAGTTTTCTTGTCTTCAGCGTTTTTTGATTTTTTTTCATGTTTTCAGTGTTTATTTGGGTTTTCAGTGTTTATTTGGATTTTCAGTGTTTGTATTTTCCCATGTTTTCACTGTTTGTATTTTGCCATGCTTTCATCTCTATTTGTATTTTACTATGTTCTCATTGTTTAATTGCATGTTGTCATGTCTTCACTATCTATGTCTAATTTTATCATGTTTTCCCTGCTTATTTGTAGATTGGCATGTTTTCAGTGTCTCCAATATTTATGTTTATTTGTCGTGTTTTCATGCTTATTTGCAGTTTAACATGTTTTCACTGTCTCTTTGCATTGCATCACGTTTTCATCTTCAGCTGCATTTCGCCTTATTTTCAGTGACTCTGCACTTTGTGCAGGGCGGTTTCCCATGGTCAGAAATGACACCACGTGGCATCGAACTCTCAACCCCAAAGGCCACATGTAGCACAGGTGGGGCGCACAACGATGAGTGAGGAATTTCCCCCTTACATTCCTGGGACAAAAATTGTCACGCTGTGGGACCCATCAGCCCTTGACATCACCACACCGAACCCTTGCCTCGCCGCCATGACCCGTTAACAAGGCTGGGCAGTTATGCCAGCTATTTCAGCACGTCCCGTCACACGTGGCTGATATTCATTTTACCGACACTCGCCTTCACCTTTTCCCCCCCTCCCCCCCCCCCTCCACTTACATCCCCGTTCACTCCCTCTCCACCCATCCCAGCATGCTCGCTTCCTGTTCCTGTCGTTATGGGATGGCTGAGTTCTTTCCCCAGAGGTTTTAACGAGAACATGAAGAATTGTATATGTCCCGAATGGTTGCATGAAATGGCCACAGACGCCGTACCCGATTCAATGTTCCTATCAATACGGTAAAAATGTTCCTATCAATATTGTGGAGTGTTCCTATCAGTATCGTAGATTATTCTTGAAACTCGTGTTAAGAGATCGATCCCAACAATATCGTGAGGTGTTCCTGTCAATATTGTGAAGTGTTCCTATCGATTCCTATCAATATTGTGAGGTTTTCCTATCGATTCCTATCAATATGGTGAAGTGTTCCTATCGATTCCTATCAATATTGTGAAGTGTTCCTATCAGTATTGTGAAGTGTTCCTATCAGTATTGTGAAGTGTTCCTATCAATATTGTGAAGTGTTCCTATCAGTATTGTGAAGTGTTCCTATCAGTATTGTGAAGAGTTTCTATCAATATTGTGAAGTGTTCCTATCAATATTGTGAAGTGTTCCTATCAGTATTGTGAAGTGTTCCTATCAATATTGTGAAGTGTTCCTATCAGTATTGTGAAGTGTTCCTATCAATATTGTGAAGAGTTTCTGTCAATATTGTGAAGTGTTCCTATCAATATTGTGAAGTGTTCCTATCAGTATTGTGAAGTGTTCCTATCAATATTGTGAAGTGTTCCTATCAGTATTGTGAAGTGTTCCTATCAATATTGTGAAGTGTTCCTATCAATATTGTGAAGTGTTCCTATCAGTATTGTGAAGTGTTCCTATCAATATTGTGAAGTGTTCCTATCAGTATTGTGAAGTGTTCCTATTAATATTGTGAAGTGTTCCTATCAGTATTGTGAAGTGTTCCTATCAATATTGTGAAGTGTTCCTATCAGTATTGTGAAGAGTTTCTATCAATATTGTGAAGTGTTCCTATCAATATTGTGAAGTGTTCCTATCAGTATTGTGAAGTGTTCCTATCAGTATTGTGAAGTGTTCCTATCAATATTGTGATGTGTTCCGATCAATATTATGAAGTGTTCCTATCAATATTGGGATGTGTTCCGATCAATATTATGAAGTGTTCTTATCATTATTGAGAAGTGTTCCTATCAATATTGTCAAGTGTTCAAAGCATTCAATATGTGGTGCTCTAGTTTAACCATCAATAATCGAATGTCAATAAGAATAATGACAACTGAATGTCAATAGAAAGCTCTTGTTTTGCTCCAATGATTGTTTGGTCTCAGGTTGGACGTCAAATCACTCTTGTTACTATGTTATGTCTCAGGTTACTATTACCTGTGGTTTTTATGTTCCACCAGGCAAGACAACGCGAAATCTTCCCTGTGCTTGCTTTATGGAACATAGAAAAAACGAAAGATTGTATTTTGTATTGCTACAAAATTTCATCATCCAAAATTGGTGTATGGTATAACTTCAAATGTTTTTTTCTTTATCTCTCTGAGTTTGTGTATGATTTGGCTTCATACTTTTAACTATTTTTTTTTTGTATGGAGGGCCTTCAAATTTTTATATATGTCTACTTCTGTATTTTGCATGGCTTCAAATTCTGATCTTTCTCTAACGTTATATATGGTATGGTTTCAACATTTTCACCTTTCTATGCTTTTCTGTGACGTGGCTTTCGGTCTTCATATCTCTCAGTTTGTATGTCGTGGTCTCTGGAAGAAAGCTCGACGCCAAGCTCACTGAACTCAAGTTATGATATTTATGATGTTTACAGCTCCACCAATCACGGACAACCATTGAGGCGGACGACAGTTTGAAGCCAGGTTTATGTACGAATGAAAACGAACATTCTACCTTTATAATTCCTCTCTCGCAAATACAAAGACAATATAGTTTGAGGGTAAGTTTCAGAGTTGAACAGACGTTTCTGAGGTATTAACATAGTATTTGGGATTGAGGTTGGAAATAGTTTGATAACATTCCAGATTCTTCTCGGTGTCGTTGTCAAGCCATGTACCGACATACCCCTTCAGGTAGCACACGGCACATACTTCAATTCAAACCATGTTCATAATGGCCTGGCCGACAGCGGGGGTCCATGTCAGGGATATTGCCATGTCAAAATCAATACTGCCTATACGACCCTCTCTCTCTCTCTCTCTCTCTCTCTCTCTCTCTCTGTGTCCCTCCTTTTCTATCTGCAGGTTCTCCGTTTGTCTGTCTCTCTCTCTCTCTCACTCTCTTTCTCCCTCGTTCTCTCTCTCTTCTCTCTCTCTCTCTCTCTCTCTCTCTCACTATCTCTCCCTCCATCACACACACACACACACACACACACACACACACACACACACACACACACACACACACACAGAGGCACACAGGCACACACACTCGTTCTGTCACACACACACACACACACACACACACACACACACACACACACACACACACACACACAAACACCTCTCTCTCTCTCTCTCTCTTTCTCTCTCTCTCTCTCACACACACACACACACACACACACACACACACACACACACACACACACACACACACACACCACACAGGGATAGACACACAGAGACAGAGACATGAAGGCAGTGGCCCAGTTGCAGAGCGTGGTGCCGGTGGGAAACAGGAGACTGGGGAGAGCATGAAGTATGAGGGGAGGGGCAGCAGAGGCACATCGGTCATTATCTGTTCCCTTCATCAGTGACATGGAGGGACATGCAACGCTCTCCTGTGTCTGACTGTCCGTCCGTCCGTCCGTCTGTCTGTCTGTCCGTCTGTCTGTCCGACCGTCTGTTTCTCAATATCCTTCGCCTGTTTTCCCTGCCGGTTTGTATCAATGTCCGTCTGTCTGTCTGTCTGTCTGTCTGTCTGTCTGTCTGTCTGTCGCTTTCTCCCTCCCTCCATCTTTCGCATCTCTCACTCTTTCTCGCTCTCTCTCTCTCTCCTCTCTCTCTCTCTCTCTCTCTCTCTCTTCTCTCTCTCTCTCTCTCTCACCTACTCTTCTCCTTCGCCATGTCTCTCTCTCTTCCTCTCTCTCTCTGTCTCTCTCTCTATATATATCTTTCTCTTTCACTCCCCTCTCTCTCTCCTTTCCATTCTATTCTTTTTCCCCTTCCTCTTTCTTCCCTCCCTTCTTCTCTCTCTTTCTCTCCCTCTCGCTTTCTCTCTCTCTTTCTGTCTCTCCCTCCCTCTCTCTCTCTCTCTCTCTCTCTCTCTCTCTCCTTCTCTCTCTCTTCTCTCTCTCTCCCTCTC
>JAFLJL010017216.1:0-2500 GCA_018398815.1 Conus ventricosus | reverse complement strand
CCCACCCCCGCCCCCTCCACGAAGTAGAACTCCACATCAACAGGTCAATCAGCGTGAAGGTCTAGCCACTCAACCCCAGGTGAGAATGTCTCCCCCAGGGACACCTAGTCTCCCATCCAGTGCCCTTCAAACCCTCGACGTGTTGGTTCAACCCGGCATCTATGTCAGGGGCGAGGCTGTTGTTGATGCCAGACCTTGCCCACACGGGATCACAGAATCTTGCACAACGTTAGCTGCACCCTTCTGCTGTAAATCCATCCATGCTCCTGTCCTCAACAGCTGATTGGTCTGTGGCACCTGCAGATCCCAGCACGTGCGCTCCGCTCTTTGACTGATGATCGTCATGTCGTGAGTCCCTCTGTGTCTTAACTGACACGTTTCGCTCTTTTTTGCCTATCGAAGTCTGTTCGTTTGGAATCCTCTCGCACTCAAACACTTTTGTCTCTTCGCCCTCTTTCAAATCAAACCCTCAACTCTTTTAAGAAAAACGAACTGACTTTGCGGATGTTCTGAAGATTTGCTAGAGAGAAAAACAAACCAACAAATAAACAAATTGATAATCACCAGAACAGCCTCAAAGAAACTTCTTCTTTGTGAAAAAGATCGTTCTTATTTGTGAAGAAAGATAGTTCTTATTTGTGAAAAAAGGTAGTTTTCATTTGTAAGAAAGTTCTCACTCGTGAAAGAGTTAGTTCTGATTCGTAAAAAATGATGGTTCTTATTTGTGAAAAAAAAGGTAGTTCTCATTTGTAAAAAAAAGTTCTCACTCGTGAAAGAGTTAGTTCTGATTGTAAAAAATGATGGTTCTTATTTGTGAAAAAAAGGTAGTTTCGTTTGTAAAAAAGTTCTCACTCGTGAAAGAGATAGTTTTGATTCGTAAAAAATGATGGTTCTTATTTATGAAAAAAGAAAGTTTTTATTTCTCAAAAAGATAGTTCTTTGTGAAAAAAACAACACTTCTTCTTTGTGAAAAAAGTTTCTTATCTGTCATAAAAAGTTTTCGTTTGTGAAAAAGGTAGTTCATATTTGTGAAAAAGTTAATTCTCATTTGTGAAAAAGATAGTTCTTATTTCTAAAAAAAAAGACAGTTCTTATTCGTGAAAATGATGGTTCTTATTTGTGAGAAAGTTTTTAATTTGAAAAAGATAGTTACTATTTGTGAAAAAAAGGTTATTTGTGAAAAAAAGATATTCCTGATTTGGGAAAAAAAAAGTTCTCTTTTGTGAAAAAGAGATCATTCTCATTTGTGAAAAAGATCGTTCTTATTTGTGAAAAAGATCATTCTCGTTCGTGAAAAAAGAGGGTTCTTATTTGCGAAAAAGATAGTTCTCATTTGTGAAAAAGATATTCTTATTTCTGAAAAATATACTTCTCATTCGTGAAAAAGATAATTTTCATTTGTGAAAAATAAGACCAGCAGTCAAGAATCATTTTCATTACTCAACTCTTTTCGCTTTCTGTTATCTCGCTAATTACAATGCACTGAATACCGACAGAATGGTTTATCATGTACTGGTGACATTTAGGAGTGTGGTTTGTGCTTGATTGCGGATTGTTAGTGTAGGCTGATTTAGGGGTGGGGTGGGGGGTGGGGGGGGGTGAGGTGGGGTGAGGGAGGGACAGGGAATGAGATGGCTGGGTTGGGGGGGGGGGGGTGGTTGTGGTGGTTACGTTCGGATGAGGCACCAGCGTTTGGTTGTGGTATGGGAGCGCATTGCTCTGTGTGTGTGTGTGTGTGTGTGTGTGTGTGTGTGTGTGTGTGTGTGTGTGTGTGTGTGTGGTTGGTAGCGCCGAAGGCACTTCTTTCATAAATAATTATGACAATAATGATAATAATCATAACAATAATAGCAATAATTATCATTATTATTATAACAACAATAAGGCAAAAACTTTTTTTTTCTGCCAAATTTCTAGCGACACGGGGAAAAAAATAATGTAAAAACATCATTTTTTTCTGCTCCAACGACATGGAAAATACTACAACTACTACTACTACTACTACTACTACTACTACTGATAACAACAACAATAATAACAGTAATATCAGGGTTTTTTTCTTCAAAAGTCCCAGCGACATTGGAAAATAATAATAATAATAATAATAATAATAATAATAATAACAATGATAATAATAATAATAATAATGATAATAACAGGTCATTTTTTTTTCAAACGCCAAGCCACATGGTGCAAACTACCCTCTCAAACACTCGCTGTCTCTCTCACTCAGTCTAAGACAGGGTTCATCACACGCCTCTTCCATAAAACCGGGTGTGCACAATGCTTCCATAATCCTATACAGAGCAAGTATGGGGGGAGTTAGAAGTGTGTGTGTGTGTGTGTGTGTGTGTGTGTGTGTGTGTGTGTGTGTGTGTTATAGGCATGCCACTGTAATGTGAACTATAAGCCAATGAATGACTGCATTTAAGTCATTATGTAATTTTGTAAAGTGTCATCACTTGGGGGTCCAGAACAGGCGCTAAACAAACGTTCCATC
>JAFLJL010017215.1:10000-15000 GCA_018398815.1 Conus ventricosus | reverse complement strand
ACGCGCGCACACACACACACACACACACACACACACACACACACACACACACACACACACACACACACACACACCACACACATTATCTATGGCGGAAAGCGGGGATACCAAAAGACATTATAAATCGTTACATAAAAGCCTATGCTAGTATATGTATTTATATATACATCAACACTCACCCCCCCCCCCCCCCCCCCCCCCCCCCCCCCCCCCCCCCCCCCCCCCCCCCCCCCCCCCCCCCCCCCCACACACACACACACATATACATCCATGAGCTGAACAGATGTGTCGCAAGAGTGAATGGAAGACACACAGGGTTCACCATTCATGAGATGTATGTATAAGAAGCTTTGGGCAGACATCATGAGTACACGATGGGGGGGGGGGGGGGGGGGGGGGGGGGGGGGGATAATCTAAGCCAATACCTAGAACCAGCGGATGAAAAAGCGAAAGAGAAACAGGATTTTCAACTTAAAGAAAAAAAGGTGAAAAAAGTAGAAAAAAAAATCAGAAAGATGAGAGAGGGAAGAACTGCCAGGAGGGAGGTGGCAAAAAAAAGAAAAAGAAAAAAAAAAAAGAGATTAAAAAAAATTCAGATGTGCAGGCAAGGGTTTCACTTTTTTGTTTTTTCTGGAAGGAAATGTAGGATGCGTAAATGATGGGTTGCAATTTAATGTTATAATTATAATTGATGATACTTTCAGATTCGTTTGCTACATCTTCTGTTGCTAAGTTCCTTCTTGTGGGACACACACACACACACACACACACACACACACACACACACACACACACACACACACACACACACACGCATGAACACGTACGTACGCACGCACGCATGCACACACGCACGCACGCACACACAAACACACACATAAACATGCATACACGCACGCGCGCGCGCACGCGCACACACACACACACACACACACACACACACACACACACACACACACACACACATAAACGCGCGCGCGCAGACACAGAACACATGCATACACACGCGCGCACACACACACACACACACACACACACACACACACACACACACACACACACACACACATACTCACACATTGTCTAATGTTAAATGTATGTGTGGGAAATCCTTAAATGTCAGTCATTTGCTGATTCAATGCCCAAGAGCAAGAGAGCTCCTAGACATTCGGTATTGATGGTTACACTGATGGATCGACTTCATTGCCTTTACCATATGTTTTAAACAATTACTCTGTTCTTGACTCAGTTTGTAAGTGTTTGTTAAACAGTTCAATTGGTCCTTATCTGTAGATTTTATCACTTCTCACTTACAATTTTCAAGGTGGAAGAGGGATGGGAGATGAGAGGGGGGGGGGGATGTTCATATTCTATTGTTAGTTCATACACTTGCATACTTCATTCACCCACACATAAACTGTCTGAATCACTATAGTGGAAGGACATTAAACCGACGACCACATACACACACACACACACACACACACACACACACACACCCCCACACACCCACACACAAAAAAAATACGTAACGACACACCCACACACCCACCACACACAACCCACACACCATCACACAACCCCACTTTTTTTTTTTTCACAACTTAAAACCCTCTAACGGTCGACCGTTAACAGACCGTTATCTTCTCACCCCCCTTGGGTCCCAAAAACCGCCCCCCAAACACAACAGAATCATAGACCCCGGGACCCATGCAGGTTTGGCTGTCTGAAAGCGGAAAGTTTCGCTTTGGAAAAAACCACTTTAAAAGCATAGCATCGCTTGAGTAGGGAAAAAACTAAATGAAGGTTTTCGACAAACTTCTCCCCTTCTATACCAGTTTTCTTTTTATCCCTGTTCTGTCGGGTTCTGCTGTTGTTGCCTGTTGTCTTGTCTGTTGTTGCTTTCGTCACTTCTCTCTCTCTCTCTCTCCTCTCTCTCTCTCTCCTCTTTTCCTCTCCTCTCCCCTCTCTTCTCTCTCCCTCTCTCCTCTCCTCCCTCCCCCCTCTCTTTTAACCCCCCCCCTCCTCTTCGTCCCCTCTCCCCTCCCCAAGTTTTATAAATTTTCCTTGTTTTTTTTTTTAAAAGTTTTAAAAAGTCAAAAATTATCGTTTCTAATCAAAATGATATTTTAAAACCATTATTGTATATTTTAAAGGAAATGCGGGTCTTTTTTGGTTTTTTTTCTCTTTGCGGTTTTGTGTCATGTTCGCCCCTTCATTGGGGGCCAAAGGGCCCTTGAATGTTAAAAAAACCACCCCAATCTCTCCCTCTCTCTCTTCCTCTTCTCCTCTCTCTCTTTCTCTCCCCCCCCCCCCACTTCTTTCCCCTTTCCAGTTTTTTAAGACTGGGGTCATTGCCATGCATTCACAGAAAAACCCCGTTGGTGGTTTTTAAATTAATAAAGGGAAAACGGCCAGCTCTCGGTGGGGAAAGGTTTGGGGGGTTTTCCACCCGGGTCTCCAGTCCGCGCCAGGGCCCGACGAAAAGGGGAATGCGCAGTGGCCGGTTTCCCCCTTCCTGAGTCACAACGAAGTACTGAAAGGGGCGGGGCCCCACCAACTAGGCGTACGAATTCGGTGCGGTGGAAATGGAGTTGGCCCCAAAAAACATCGTTGGGGGAAAAGCATTCTTTTTCCAAAATTAAAGGGTTGTTTTCTTTTTACTATAGGACGTGTTAGATTTGTGTTGTGGGGAAGTGAGTCAAAACCCTTTTCGACAGTGAAAGTAATTCCCCTATAATGTTAAGCGGCCCAGTTTATGGGGACAACGGGGTAAAAACCCATGCCTGTCTCGAGAGATGCGCTGTCTGTGTATTTTGCTCCCGCCCCTTGGTCTTTCTGTCTCCCTTTTGTATGCATTGAGTAAAGGTTGCTTTTTTTTCAGTATTTTCGTTAGATTCATCTTCGTTTTGGTTTTTATGGGGTATTGCTGGTTTTTGTGAACAGAGCGACGCGTGAAAACTGCTCCCTGTTGAAAGGGCAGAGAAACGAACACGAACCAGTCGTGATTCCAAAAAAGGGCGGGAAACCACAGCCAATTTTGGAAAGTTAATTCAACAAACCTCTCTCTCTCTTTTCTCTCTCTTTCTTCTCTTTCCCCTTTTGTGTGTGGTTGTTTTGTGGTGTGGTGTGGTGTGTGGTGAAAACTGAGAGAGAGAGAGAGAGAGAGGAGAGAAGGAGAGAAGAGCAAAAAGGTTTTGACATTTTTTATGATTTTTAAAAATACTCAACAGTGGGGAAAACATAAAAAAAGAAAACTAAAAAAATTACTGTGGTAGCAAAATTAGATGCTCTCCTCTCTCTCCTTCTCTCTCTCTCTCTCTTTTTCCCCTCCTCTCTTCTCTCTCTTGTCCCTTCTCTCTCTTCTCTTCTCTCACAACACACCCCACACAACCAAAAACCCCAAACACACCAAAACCCACACACACACACACACCCACCCACACACACACCCCCAACCAATTCAGAACGTTGTGATTTTTTTTTAACCTTTTCGATTACACCGACTTGTCAGTGAAATGTGCAGCTGAATGCAAGAGGGCAAAAGCCCTTTCCATGAACAAAGACTCGGGAAATTTTGTATTAAATACAAAAATTTTTGTTTTGATATCAAGCAAGGGGTTTGGTCATCTGAAACAAATAAAAAGAATGACTCCTTTAAACCCTGTGTTTGTTTTTGTGTGTGTGTTATATATATATATAATAGAAAAAAGTTAAAAGGGAATTAAAAACTACTAAAAATTTTTTTCAAAGGGGGGCGTTTGTGTGGGGGTGGGTTGTGTGTGGTTTTGTATGTGTTGTGGTGGTGTGGGAGGAAGAGAGAGAGAGAGAGAGAGAAATAAAAGGAAAAGAGAGAAGAGAGAGGTTAAAAGGCTTTGTGTCACTTGAAACCTTGACGTATGGGTTGTACATTCAGTTCAAAAAGTCTTAATAATTAATTTGTGATAACAAAAAAAAACAGTGTTTCCTTTACCGTGATTTTAGAATTTCCCCACACACATAAAATGCATGACAAACACATAAACATATCCCCTCTCCCCTCTCTTCTCTCTCTCCTCTCCTCTTCTTCTCTTTCACACCACACCACAACCCCACCACCCCAAAAACACACCACACCACACAACACCCACACAACAGAAGGAAACTGTTTATTCAAAGAGGGCCTTGTAAAACAACCCAACATTGGCACATGAATTTTGGAGCCCCAAATTAAAATTTTCATTAAAAAACTATTCGAGAAAAATATTATTAAAACTGAAAGAAATTTTAGTCATGTCAAATTAAAGTTTTGAAACAAGAACTGAAAAGACGGGGCAATTGTGGGCCCCGTCGGGGTTGAACATTTTTTTCCCGTTTTATACGTTTATAGCGCTTTCCCCTATGTTCGTACCTTTCGCCGGTAATTTGGAAAAGAAGCCCCTTTTTGTTTTGATTTTTGGGCGGACAGCCAACAATGGCACAGTTTGCACCCCCCTATTAGAAAGCGATGTGTTTTTTGGTACAAAAAATTGGAGGTTTTTTGCGAAAAAAAAGAATTTTCCGTCCCACACGGTGTTCCCCACATTGTTTATGTAAAAAAGGTCCCCGGAAGTTCTTTTCGCCCAAAATTCGGGCCCTCGTCGCGGCAGTATTCGCGCGGCCCCCTGGGTCTTGTTAGTCCCTTTTCTGTACGGTCCCCGGGCCCACCAAAAATAGTTCCCCTACGGCCCTAGGGCTGCACAGTCTTGGTCCACAGGAAAAACTGGGAAAATGCTTTTACAGCCGCGGGGTTGCTATCAGATCATGTTCCCGCCATCCCAGTCATATTACTCTCTCTTCTTCTCCTCTTCTGTCTCTCTCTCCTTTCTCTTTCTCTCTCTCTCTCTCTTCTCTTCTTCTCTCTGTCTCGCTCGCTCGCTCTCTCTCTCTCTCTTCTTCTCTCTCTCTTCTCTCTCTCTCCGCTCCTCTCGCTCGCTCTCCTCGCTCTCCCCCCCCGCTCTTGTCTCTCGCTCTCTCTCTCT
>JAFLJL010017215.1:0-2500 GCA_018398815.1 Conus ventricosus | reverse complement strand
CAGGCTTCAGAGAAAAACCATTCGTGCCACACAGTGCTAACTAAATAAATAGATCGATGGCTTTTTAAACATGAACAACAAGCAATTTTCAGGAATTCTCTTTGTAGATTTCGCAAAAGCTTTCGACGTTTATAAATCATGAACTTTTACTCAGAAAACTAACTTTGTATAAGCTATCATACAAAACACTGAAACTGATTTCATCTTTTCTCTCCAACAGACAACAAATTGTGTCCGTAAACACATACAAATCTGATTTTCTTCCCAACAAATTTGGTGTCCCACAAGGGTTAGTATTAGGTCCTCTATTGTTTTCATTTTACATCAATGATCTGCCATTGTACTTGAAAATATACAGTGAAATGTTCGCTGATGATACAACCTTAGACACAAGTAATTCTGACGCCAAACAGGTTTGCAGTGACATCCAAGAAAACATCAATCTCTTGGTTAAATGGACACGATTATAATCACCTGGCTCTCCATCCTCATAAAACTAAATTCATGATGATAACTACAAGGCAGAAACGTCAAACTCTAAGCCAAAATCTGCCAGTACTTTGCATTTCTAACGAAAACGTCGAAGAAGTAACCAGGCACAAAGTCTTGGGAATAACAATAGATAATAATCTAACTTGGTCAAAACACTTAGAGTCTTTATCTAGAAACGGTGCAAGAAAACTACATCTTCTAAAAAAGGATTAAGAACTTCTTAAATTTACATGCAAGAAAACTATTCTTTCATTCTTACATTCAGCCTTTTATTGACTATGCCTCAACACTTTGGGACTCAGCGAGCAATAATTCACTCAAACCACTAATTAGCCTTCACAAACGAGCTGTCAAAGTAACGTTAGGTCGACCATCTTGACTGGTAGATTCAGACTATAAGCAATCAGGCATTCTCCCAGTTAAAGCCAAACTTCTATACAATAAGGGACTCTTTATGCATAAGGTACTCCATGGAAATGCTCCACTTTCTCTAACAAAATATGTTCACTTTTAACGACTATCGACATTCACATAAAATAAACCTCCCGTTTGCTATGATTAATCTTATACAAGTCTAGTTTGGCGTATTCCGGAGGTTGGCTATGGAACCATATTCCTCAAGAACTAAAACATCAATCAAACTTTTAAAAATTCAAGTCTTATTTTCAAAAATATCTTATGAATGTCTCAGAGATTTGACTGCACTATACCTAAAATATATTGAAAATTCTCAATTCAGATTTAATTTAACGAACATGTGGTGTTCGTAGTTAACTCAATTCTACGCAAATTGCATGATCATTTTATGCCATTAATGTGTTTTTTCAAAGCTTTTCGCGGGTGTTTCTCCTTGTCTGCATCATTGTCTTTCTCTTCCTTTATCTCTGGCTATCTATCGCCAGTCGGTCGGTCGGTCCGTTGGTCTCTCTCTCTCTCTCTCTCTCTCTCTCTCTCTCTCTCTCTCTCTCTCTCTCTATCTCTCTCTCTCTCTCTCTCTCTCTCTCTCTCTCTCTCTCTCTCCATTCACCCCCCCCCTCTTGCCCAGATCATTTTGTTTTCTTGTTGTTGTTGTTGTTGGTAGTGGTGGTGGTGGTGTTATTGGTTTCTTTTTCTTCTTTCTTCTTTTTGTCAAAGGTTCTCATGCAAGCAATTGTTGCATTTTTTCATGTGTGTTTGTTTGATTTGCTTTTTACTATATATTATTTATATATATTATTATATATATATTATATATATATATATATATATATATATATATATATATATATTATATATAACAAACTAATAAATTCCAAGGATAAGTATCGATTTTTTTTTCTTGCCCAGAGGGCTGGATGTAAAAAGCATTCATGCTTAGTCCATTCCCCTCTTAAAATAGAATTCGTTCGTTCTCTCTCTCTCTTCTCTCTCTCTCTCTCTCTTCTCTCTCTCTCTCTCTCTCTCAACCCCTCAAACGTCTATCCCCGATACCAAACATAACACGCCCTCTCTTCCTTCACACCCTTTCCTCTCCCCTCCCCTCCCCGCCCCCCCGCCCCACCCCCCCCCCCACCCCACCCCCACCCCCACTCCATACTGTAGCAGGCGTCGGAGGCAAGGAGAGAAGCCTTCGTCCGTGTATTGTCTTGAAATAGTTGACATCCCAAGAGAATCGGATACATCCAAGAGAATCGGAATGCAGAGGGCCTGGGGGCGGGGGGGGGGGGGGGGGGGGGAGGGGGGGCAGGGGGGGGGTCAGAGGTGTGTATGTATGTATGTGTGTGTGTGTGTGTGTCGGGTGGGGGTGGAGGGGGGTGTTTAAAGAGGCGTCAGGTGAGAGGGATGCGGATCGGGGTGAGGGTGGTGGGGGGAGAGGTGGGGGGGGGGGGGGGGGGCGGGTAAACAGGGTCCGAATTAGCTGAAAATTTGGAAGTCAGAGGTGAAGGACGTCTGCTCTCCTCTCGAACACTGCCAGCAACGTTAGTCCGCTGCTGAAGGCTATTATTATTATTATTATTATTATTATTTT
>JAFLJL010017213.1:27500-36690 GCA_018398815.1 Conus ventricosus | reverse complement strand
GAATTCTTCGACCATTCTGATGTCCTTTTCACTAAATGCCCCACTGCATGTCCAGCTCATCACTCACCATTATAGTGCAGACATGGTCTTCTGACCTTCTGATGTCCTTGTCCTGAATGCCCACTGCATGACATGCTCATCATCTTCACCATTGTAGTGCAGGACATGGTCTTCTTCTTACTGTTTGTCTTCGTTCCTCTTCCATCTGCCTTCACAGAGGTTTAGGATGTGTCAGGAGTATCTAGCACAATTGTGAGTCAGTCCTTACTCTGTTCCCAGCCTGTCTGAATGTTTTTTTTTTAAAAACTCATCCACAGGGTGATAAAAAACTGGCCTAATGTCTTAAATTTCCCGAGAGAAAAGGGTAAAACGGTACCACAAACATTAAGGAACCTGCAGTAATTAAAAAAAAGATTGTTACCAGAAGTGACACATTTGCATTTACTGGAGATCAAAGCTCGAGAAGGAATCCTTTTTAATAATCTGTGGTTTTTTGTTGTCCCTCAAAACGGAGGTTAGCAGGCTGGACCAGCAACGTACAGTTGTTTCACTCTGTTGGAAGATCATCAGGCATGTCACTGGATCCTGGTTACCTGCTAATGAAAAGCCTTTCCTAAAACCCAAAACTGAAAGAAATCCCTAAAATGGGGTGGTTCCACCCACCCATAAGAAAAGAAAAGAAGAAAAAATCGAACATGACGGCTAAGTGAGGGATGAAAGGATAACAACATTTACATATGTAATTGTCATTACATACACGTTTTAATGCGGCACCTCATGCAGAGTGCAAGCTGTGCACACTGTGTGATTTTTCAAGTATGCAAAATAAGCGTAAAAGGATGATATATTTATATATATATCAATCTGTCTAAACATGTAATATATCTATTGCTTTATCATTCTCTTTCCATCTCTCTCTCTCTTTTTCTCTCCTATCCTCTCTGTCTCTGTCTCTGTCTCCTCTCTCTTTCTCTCTCTCTCTCTCTTCTTATATATATATATATAGATGCACACAACACACACACACACACACACACACACACACACACACAACACACACACACACACACACACACACAAACACACACACACACACACACACACACACACCACACACACACAGACCTATAGATAGATATAGAAAGAGAGACAGACCCGCAGAGAGAGGGAGGAGAGAGAGATATAGGGAGATAGATAGATAGATAGACAGGTAGGTAGACAGATGTGCACACATGTTTATTAAGCTACATTTATCCATTTTGTGTATACATTAAATGTATAGTGTGCCCCAAGGGTCTGTGCTGGGGCCCATCCTTTTCATTTTGCACACTAACACCCTCTCAGCCCTTGTAATTCAACCTTCCCTTTTCCTTCACAGCTTCTCAGATCTTCTTCAGGTGTTCATTTCTGGACCTCTTTCTTATTTTCGACAATGGTTGGAAGCGCTCAGTCCCGTGTAGCGAATATGAAAAAAACTGGATGACAACGACAAACTTAAAAAACTTGAACAAAGCCCAAAACTGAAAATAATGTTGATATCTCTCCGGCCAAAGATTTGAAGCATCTCTATCCTCTATTAATTCCGTCCTGGAGTTGACCTCACTGACCTGTCGATCACGTTCATTCTCCTTTTGCTGTAGCCTTGTGTGTCGCTGGTCAAACTCTTGTCTTTCAAATCAACAGCATTCGCCAATTCAGTCAGATTGTTTTTAAAACTCTGTCCTGTAAGCTCCACCCCAACATCTCTGTCTCTGTCTCTGTCCTGTCTCTGTCGCTCTCCACTCTCTTTCTCTCTCTCTTCTCTCTCTCTCATCTCTCTCTTCTCTCACTCTCTCTCTCTTGTAAGTCTTAGTCGCTAGGCAACTTATTTCTTAAACGGCCTAAGGCGGATGAACAAAAGCAAAGTGTGTGCTTATCTGTTACCCTTGGAAATAAAGATTATTATCATCATCCTCATCTCTCTCTCACTCTCTCCCGCACTCTCTCACAATCTCTCTTCACTCTCTCTCTCTCTCTCTCTCTTCATGTTAATTTCATTCATTGTTATATTTTCACCACTCTTGTCTACAGGTATAATCTATGGATAATTTTTTCCAATACAATGTCATTGTCACTGACTCACTTAACAGGGACTAGTAGTGTTAATCAGCTATGAAATCTCTCACTCTCTCTCTCCTCTCGTCTTCATCCTCCCGCACCTTCTCTCTCTCTCTCCTCTCTCACTCTCTCTCTCTCTCAGTCCGCCGTTTGTCTCCCTCTCTCACACAAACAACACACATGCATAAACACACATGCACTCTCTCTCTCATACACCACACACACAACATGCACAAACCCACACACATACACACACACCACACACACAACACACCACAAACACACACACAAACACACACACACACACACACACACACACAACACACACACACACACACACACACACACACATATGCACGCACACAAGCATGCACACACATCACGCGCACTCACACAAGCAGGCACGCACACACACACACACACAACACAGCACACACCACACACACACACACACACACAACCACACATACACACACACACACACACACACACACATACCAATTCCTTTTACTTTATCTTAAAGTTCTTTCCTTAATAACGAAAACATGTTTGGAATCCATGTGAAGGAACATTAGGAGGTTCTTTTGAAAATTTCCACTGAAAAGAGGAATATATTCAAAGTAAAACAAATACTACCTGCAATGGTGAGCTCATGGTGTGAAAACCGAACACTGTCCTACCCGGTCTACAGATACAGACTGAAAGCTCTCAGAAGCAAATTCAACAGACATGTTTAAGTGCTGTCTGCGGTGAGGAAATAACACCTGTCCATGTTATTCTACAGATGGTGTGTGAATTTTATTAGCTGTCAGCAATTTGAAATCATTTTTACCGCCACTTCGATTTGTGATTACAACGTTTCAAATTCCATCTTATAAGAATTATTTTATTGAACGATTTGCTTAGCAGGATGTTGTTAAGGCATAAACGGAGCCCAGTTGCTCATTGATTTAATGTTTACAAATAGTATTTAGTATGTTAAAGAATGTCTTATTGTTGTTAAGATTTCATTTTTGAAGGGAAATGGTTGGGAGGTTTCAGAGATAGAAGACGGGAGTGTTTTTTTTGTGTTTTTGGGTTTGGGGGGGGTGTTGTTTGTTTTTTTGTCTAATATCACAGCATTGTGAAAAAACGTTAAAGAGAAAGAACGAACGAAACACATACATGCAACACAAGCACTCATGCATGCACACACACATGGTCATCTCGTATGCTTCCTCTCTCTCTCTCTCTCTCTCTCTCTCTCCTCTCTCTCTCTCTCCTCTCTCTTCTCTCTCTCTCTCTCTCTCATCTCTCTCTCTTCTCCTATTCCATTGTTTTTTCTTTACTCTTCACAAGCCTTAACCTCAGACCACCCCAGTCACCCTCTCCTGCACCATTGTCCCTCTTTTCCTCTTCCATTGTCCTCTTTCCTCTTCACACATTGTCCCCCTCTTTCCTCTCACATCCTTTAACCCAAACCACCCCAGTCACCCACCTCCTGCATATTGTCCCTCATTCCCTCTTCACATTGTCCCTCTTTCTCTTCACATTGTCCCTCTTCCTCTTCACATTGTCCTCTTTCCTCTTCACAGCCTGTAACCCAGACCACGCCCAGTCACCCTCACCTGCACATTGTCCCACTTTCCTCTTCACATTGTCCCTCTTTCCTCTTCACATTGTCCCTCTTTCCTCTTCACATTGTCCTCTTCCCTCTCACATTGTCCCCTCTTACCCTCACATTGTCCCCTCCTACCCTCTTCACATGTCCTCTTTCCTCTTCACATTGTCCCCTCTTTCCTCTCACAGCCTGATAAACCAGAACCACCCATCCCCAACCCTCTCCTGCACATTGTCCCTCCCCCTTCCTTTCCCCCCCATTTCCTACACTGCATATGTTCATGATGTTTGCTCAAAGGATCCCACAAGATGGAATCACATTAAAGTCAAGAGATATTGCTGCCAAGGCAACCAAACAAAATTCAGTTCTTTTTCAGGTTATATAAACAGACCCTTTGGTCCTAGCTGAAAAAGTCTACTGTTAAACACATGCAGTGTTGAGTGTCAAGCAAGTATTGCTGACTCTTGGGAATCCAATGTCGTAGGTCTGATGATGAGGCAAAGATGCAGAATCATTGTCAAAAAGTAAGTCCGCAGAATGTTTAGGAGTGACTGCGTTTGTTGTTTTCGAAACATGGATTTATAAGGAATCCACAGACAACGAAGACAAACAAATCAACAAGACAAAACGAGAGGCGTATTCAACCTTTTATTTCTTCTGCAGCAAATATTTAACCACAGACACGACAATGAAATATCAATCACTTCATCAAAGTTCAGTGCAAGATGGGCCGTTGAGCAGTGATTGCTCAGTCATTTTTGCATTGTCCTCAGTGTTGTGTGTCTTGCCTGAAAGAGGACCAAAGAGGTCGAAATGCGTCATGGTTTGCCTTGTAATTTGTTTGCCTACTTGTCGGTGGAGTTTCCTTATAAATACATTTTAAAGTTGTTTAGGATTTCCACCTTCATGGCCCTCACTGTGCAACTAAGATCACCATTTGTGGTGTTGATGCTGGTCTTCACATCTCTTCCTTCCTAAAAAACTGGTTCATCCTCAAAAAGAGTAGGTCACCAGCCACGCGATGTTAAAAAAAAAACAAAGTGCGACTCAGCCTGTTGGTCACCGGAAACAAAATTTGGCAAATCTAGGTGTTGAATGCAGCAAAATGAGCCACCTTGCTGGCACTGCAGAGAGATGTGATGAGGTCCTTGTCTTGACTTATTCACAAGACATACCCCCACCCCAACTCACCCCCACCCTCCTCTGGAACAGATGTCAGAATCCTCTATAGCAATACAAGAAATTAAATGAGTACAGGCATAAAGACTGTCACAGTTACCTCATCTTAAAAAGAAAGAAATAAGAACGTAAACATATAGTCAGTTGCTTCTTAGTTAGGAAGGTAACATATTGATTCCATTTTCCAAAACTACTACTTGCATAATCAGTAGTCTTGGTAGACCGTTGTTTAGAGAAGTCAGGGTGGTTATGTGAACAAACACTGTGCATACTGTTTCACAGAGGGAATGGGGAAAAAACTAACCAAAACCAAAAACAAAACAAACCTTGATACACACACATTATTGCTTGCAAGAATCGTCAGAGTGAAGTTATTTCTTGTTAGGCCATTTGAAGAAATTGGCAAGCTTAGATTCAGTTTTTCTGTCATCTAACCAGGTGGAAAATTGTTTTATCAGGTTGTATAAGGTTAGAGAAACATTAATGTCTTTTTTGACACTACAACTATCTAGATACTCAGGATCATATCATGAGATTTAGACAATGTCACATTCTCCTTCATTTGGGGATATTGGCCTATATACTTATAGATCAAATCATTTCACCCACCCACTCCCTCCCCCTTCTCTCTCATTCTATGCTCTTTCACCCACCTCTTTCTCTCCATGTGTGTGTATTGTGTGTAGCACCGCACACGCATGCATGTGTACATGTGCACACATTGGGAGTGTTATAAAAAAAACGTTTTGGGGCATTGCCATGTGTTCAACTTTGAGATGTGTGCGTGTGTGTGTGTGTGGGGGGGGGGGGGGGGGGTGCATGCGATTTTCTCACGGATTCCTTGTGTTTCAGAGACCCCAGACATCTCCATCAGTAACTGTAACCCAGCACTGTGGCAGAGGACGGAGAAAGTGACCTGACTTGTTAACGCCAACGTGTCAGCCATCGTGAACTACAGTCGAGGTTCATGGAAAGCACCACTGGCCCTACGGCATTGATGATGGCCAGAAATTGATGACGGCACACTGACAGTAGGCAGACAGTGACAGAAATCATCCACGGTAATAAACCTGCGTGTGAGTCCAACTGAACACTGACATCACAGGGCCAGACTTCAACCCTGCAGGCGGCCAAGAAAGTACTTTTGAGTATCAGTCACTGGTTTTGAATCTTGTGGGAAAGCTTGAAGCACACAGCTTACTCTCTGTTGGTGGTCACACTGTCCTGACACAGTGCACACAGCTGACCTCTGTGTTGGTGGTCACACAGTCTGACACTGCACACAGCTGACTCTCCTATGGTGGTCACACCCCCTTGGGGACTGACACTGCACACAGACTGACTCTCCTGTGGTGGTCACACTGTCTACACTTAGGCAACACAGCCTGACTCCTGTTGGTGGTCACACTGTCTGAACACTGCCCGCAGCAGACTCTCCTGTGGTGGTCACACTGTCAACATGCACACAGCTGACTCTGTGTTGGTGTCACACTGTCTGACACTTCACACAAGCTGACTCTCTGTGGTTGCTTGGCTTAAGGCAGTGTAATGCTAAATGACATAGGCTAGAACACCAAGCTACATCAAATGTTTTATGCTCAGCATAGTTATGCGGATTGTCTTCATTTTGTGGACAAGCACCTAGCATAACATTATCAGTCCTCTAAAATCCCCCGAATCGGATGAGGCTGCCCCATGTGCGGGGTAATGTTCTCATCCCCAGCTGATGCATTAGGAACCATAGTGTTCCAAGACTTCGGCTGTTTGGATGATCCCGAGTCTTTTAGCCATGGTACGACAACAACAACAACACTATCTGTTGTGTCACACTGTCTGACGACTGCACACAGCTGACTCTCTGTTGGAGGGTAACACTGTCGGACACTTGCACACAGCTTGACTCTCAGTTGTGGTCACACTGTTCTGACACTGCACACAGCTGACTCTCTGTTGTGGACCACACTGTCTGACAACATGCACACAGCTGACTCTCTGTTGGAGTTCACACTGTCTGACACTGCACAAGGCTGTCTCTCTCTGTATGGTGTCCCACTGCCTGACCCTGCCCATGGCTGTCTCTCTCTCACAGCGGGTTGACGGCCAGGTCATGTTGATGATTGGAGGCACACAGAGCACAGCCCTTCATTTAGTCACATGACCAGACTGGAAGTTCACAGCATCAGTCCCATCGTCGTTTACTGACCTCCACAGAAGAATTCTTGCCTCTTTTGTTCTCTGTCTCTGGAAAGCACTGCAGGTTTCTGCTGAAGGGGTGTAGTGTGGGAGGAGTGAGGGAGTGGTTAAAGGTCGGGGGTCGTAAAGCCTTATATCACCCCGTGACGTCAGCGATAATAATTAATGATGATTATTTATTGCGCTTGAATCTTACATAAGCTCTAAAACGCTTACAAATACAGAAAAGATTAAAGAAAACCTAAGTGAAACCAAGAAGAGGATGAATATTGCAATGAGTACAATGCACCTACAAACAAGAGTGTATATTGACACACCCGCGCAAGCGCACTCACCATCGCGCCGCATGCACACAACACACACACACACACACACACACACACACACGACACCACCACACACCACACACACACACACACACACACACACAACGCACGACACACACAAACACACACGCCACACACACACTCAACCAAATCTCACTCATACTCACACTGTCCCACAACAACGCACACAAACAGCATGCTCACGCGCAACACGACCGTTCTGAGTTTTACAAACACCTTGAGTAGTTGGAGGTTAGCATGGAAGAACTGGAATGAGTGGATAGGAGTCCACGCACAAAAGGAGTAAGAGGGTAAGGGCAGGGAGGGATGGACTAAGGGGGAAGTGGAGGAGCAGAGTGGATGTATAGGAAGAGGGATGAGATGAGCCGCTAAAAAAAGGGGGAAAAAGAACCTGAATCAAGTGAATGATATGAAGGGCACAAAGTGAGATGTGATGTAAGTTGTCATTTTAAAACCAATGTCTCCCTAGTCAGCGGCTTGGCTGGACGCTATGATGGAGATGAAACGCCCTGATGGCAGTGGTCGCCGTGTATCTTAGAACATACTGGATTCTGCAGAAGACGTTTGGTGCTCAGCACAACTTACTGTCAGTTTGGTCGCTAGGTCCCCCTAAACAGAGAAAGAGGAGAAAGAAAGAGTTTGAAGTTTTCTTGTAGGGTTATTTATTACGATTTTTGACCAACCACATTAGTCAACTAGTTAGAGCGTAATGTACTCACCGGCTGGGAGGTTGTGGTGTTTATTCCCATCAGAGAGCATGTGGGATTTTCTGCCTCGACAAGCTCCTACCCAGAGTTGAGTTTTGTTATTGGCTCAGTTGGGAAGATGGTGAACCACACATTCGTAGTTTCCATCACTTTAATGGTGTGTCTCTCAGAGTGTCGCTCAATGTATCCTGACCAACACCTGCAGTAACTGAACACATCTCATCAAAAGGCCTGGTTGTGCCAGTGATATATTATGAAAGAGAGCCTTGACAAGCAGTTCACAGACCAGATATGGAACCATAAAGTTACCTTCCATCACCTTCATTCTCATATGATAAGCATAAGACAAAAAAGGTCCTCAGATTCTGTTGCCTTTCTACCCTGCTCTCATAGTACCTCAGTTTCGATGTCCTTCCCCCTGTGCTTTTGGTTTGATTCTGTTGGGGTCAACGGCTATCAGTAACATTCATGGGGCGCCAGTGTCATTAAACGGATTTGGCGGTGCCCTCCGGATGAGAGCTCACTCAAATCGAGCTCTGCAATTAATCAATTGTTGATCATCAGTAGGGGACTTAGTATGTGGTGACCCACATAGGTTAATAAAATTAATATTTCTAAATCAGAACAGACACACTTAGCCCTGAAGTGTCACACAGGCTAAAATCAGAACAGACAAGCACCTGAACAGCCCTGACGTGACACGGCAGCAGAGCAGTGTCACCTCCAGTTGGGTTTGCTCTTGAACGGCACGACATTAACTTCTCCAAGCGGATTGTCATGCATTTGAAGTCTTGCAGCAGCTGGCAAGAAAGGCAGCCCACATCAATGTCTTATGAAGGACACATCAGTGCTTCAAGAAAGGCAGCCCACCTCAATGTCTTTGTAGGACACATCAGCAGCAAGAAAGGCATCCCACATCATTTCTTGTAGGACACATCAGGCTGCAAGAAAGGCAGCTCACATCAATGTCTATTTATGACAGATCAGGCTGCAAGAAATGCAGCCCACATCATTGCCTTTGTAGGACCAGGTCAGGCGTGCAAAAAGGCAGCCCACATCATTGTCTT
>JAFLJL010017213.1:5000-22500 GCA_018398815.1 Conus ventricosus | reverse complement strand
CACACAGACACAGGCTGAGTAGAAGCACCAGTCCACAGCTGTATTAGCATCACACAGTCACAGGCTGAGGAGCAGCACACATTGAAACACAGGCTGAGTAGCAGCATCACACAGTCACAGGCTGAGTAGTAGCAGCACACAGTCACAGGCTGATAGTAGCAGCACAACAGTCACAGTGCTGAGTAGCAGCACACAGTCACAGGACTGTAGTAGTAACATCACACCGGTCACAGGCAGTAGCAGCAAGCACACAGTCACCAGCTGAGTAGTCAGCACAGCAGTAACAGCTGAGTAGGCAGCAACACACATTCACAGGCTGAGTAAATCAGCACACAGTCCACAGGCTGAGTATCATCACAACAGTCCCAGAGGCTGATTAGTAGCAGCACACAGTCACATGCTGAGTAAGCAGCAGCAACAGTCACAGTTGAGTAGCATTAGCACACAGTCAAAAGCTGAGTAGCAGTAGCACACCGTCCCAGGCTGGAGCAGCAGCACACAGTCACAGGCTGAGCAGGCAGCCCAGTCACGAGGCTGAGCAGCAGCCCACACCGTCACAGACAGGCTGAGTAGCCATCACACAGTCACAGGCTGAGTAGCAGCACACACATTCATCAGCCAGAGTAGCTGACACAGTCACAAGTCCTGAGTAGAGCACACAGTCACAGGCTGAGTAATCAGCCCAGTCTCAGCTGAGTCAAGCAGCACAACAGCACAGGCTGAGCCAGCAGCATAACTTCACAGGCTGAGCATCAGCACACAGTTACATGCTGATAGCAGCACACAGTCAACAGGCCCAGAGTAGCAGCAAGCACACAGTCTCCGCTGAGCAGCAGCACACAGTCACAGCTGGATTAGTAGCACACAGTCCACAGCCTAGTAGCACAGACAGTCACAGTTTTTGAGTAGCAGCACAGCACATCCAGTCACAGGCTGAGTATGCAGCACATAGTCACAGGCTGAGTACAGCACACAGTCACCAGGCAGAGTAGCAGCACAACAGTCACAGCTGAGGAGCAGCAACACCAGTCACAGGCTGAGTAGTAGCAAACACACTGTCACAGGCTGAGTAGCAGCACACAGTCAACAGGCTGATACAGCAGCACACAGTCGCAGGCTGAGAAGTAGCACACAGTCACAGTCTGAGTGTAGCAGCACACAGTCACAGGCTGAGTAAGCAGGACACAGTCACAGTCTGGAGTAAGTAGCAGCACAACAGTCACAGCTGAGTTAGCAGCACACAGACACAGGCTTAGTATCAGCACACAGTCACAGGCAGAGTAGCAGCACACAGTCACAGGCTGAGGAGCAGCAGCACAACAGCACAGCTGAGTAGCAAGCAAGCACACAGTCACAAGCTGAGTAGTCAGCAGCACACAGACACAGCTGAGTAGTAAGACAGCACACAGTCCCAAGGCTTAGTAGCAGCACACAGTCAATAGGCTAGTATATCAGCACACAGTCAACAGTCAGAGTAGCAGCAGCACACAGACACAGGCTGATAAGCAGCACACAGTAACAGGCGAGTAGCAGCACACAGTCACAGCAGAAGTAGCAGCCACCAGTCACAGGCTGAGTAGCAGCCGACACAAGTCACAGTCTTAGTAGAAGCAGCACACAGTCACAGGCTGAAGTAGCGAGCAGCACACAGTCACAGGCTTAGTAGGCAGTAGCACACAGTCACAGCTGAGTAGCAGTAGCACACAGTCACAGGCTGAGCATCAGCACACAGGTCCCAGCCTGAGTAGCAGCACGACAGTCCACAGACTGAGTAGTATCAGCACACATTCACAGGCATGAAGTAACAACACACAGTCACAGGCTGATTAGCAGCACACATTCCACAGCTGAGTAGCAGCCCACAGAACAGGCTGAGTAGCAGCATCACAGACTCAGGCTGAGTTAGAAGGACACAGTCACATCTGAGTAGCAGCACACAGTCACAGGCTGAGTAGCTGCACAGTCTCAGGCTAGTAGTAGCAGCACACCGTCACAGGCTGACCAGCAGCACACAGTCACAGCTGAGCATCAGCAACACAGTTACAGCTGAGTAGCAGCACAAGTACCACAGGCTGAGTAGCATCACACAGTCTCCGGCGAGGCAGCAGCACACAGTCCACAGGCTGAGTAAGTAGCACACAGTCACCAGGACTGATTAGCAGCAGACAGTCACTAGGCTTAGTAAGCAGCACACAGTCACAGCTGATTATCAGCACATAGTCACAGGCTGAGTAGCAGCACCCAGTCCCACAAGCTGAGTAGCAGCACACAGTCACGCTGAGTATCAGCTCCAAACATCACAAGGCTTGAGTATATCAGCACACAGTCACAGGCTGAGTAGCAGCAGACAGTCACATGCTGAGTATGCACAGCACACACGCAGGCTGAGTAGTAGCCACATAGTCACAGACTAGAAATAAGTCCAGCACTCAGTCACAGGCTGATAAGCAGGACTACAGTCACAGTCTGATAGTAGCAAGCACACCTCACATGCAGATTAGCAGCACACAGTCACAGGCTGAGTATCAGCACACAGACCCCAAGGCTGAGTAGCACACACAGTCACAGGCTGAGAGCATCACACAGTCACAGGCTGAGTAAGCAGCAGCACACAAGTCCACAGGAACTGAGTATTAGCAGCACTAGCAGTCACAGGCTGATTAGTAGCACACCCATTCACAGGCTTGAGTAGCATCACACAGTCCAGGCTGAGTAGAATCACACACAGTCACAGGCTGATTAAAAAAACGCAGCACACAGTCACAGGCTGAGTAGCAGCACACCTTAACAGTCTGAGTAGCAGCACTAACCGTCACAGCTGAGTAGCAGCAACACATGTCACAGTCTAGTACAGCACAACAGTCACAGGCTGAGTAGTAGAGCAAACAGTCACGGGGCTGAGTTAGCAGCATCACACCGTCACATTCTGAGTAGCATAGCACACATGACACAGGCTGAGCAGCAGTAGCACACAGTCACGAGTCTGAGCAGCATCACACAGTCACAGGCTGACATCATCACACATCACAATGCATAGTAACAGCACACGAGTCACAGGCTGAGTAGCACACACAGACACAGCTGAGTAGCCGGACACAGTCACAGTCTGAGTATCACACACAGTCACAGGCTGAGTAGCAGCACAGACTCAGTGCCGAGTAGTAGCAGCACACAGTCACAGGTCTGTGCAGCAGGGGCAACACAGGTCACAAGCGGAGCAGCAGCACACAGTTACAGGCTGGTAGTCAGCACACGTCCACGTGGCTTAGTAGCAGCACACAGTCCCTCCACTCTTATGCATCAAGTCACACAGTCACAGCTGATATAGCACACAGTCACAGTCTGAGTAGCAGCACCAGTCACAGCTGAGTATCAGCACACTAGACACAGGAGCAGAGTAGCAAGCACAAAGTCACAGGCTGAGTAGCAGCACACAGTCACAGGCTGAGTAGCGCACACAGACACAGCTGCATTAGTATCAGCACACATCACAGGCTGATTAGCACAGCACCAGTTCACAGGCTGAGTACAGTAGCACACAGTCCACGAGTCTGAGTAGGCATTAGCACACAGTCACAAGGCTGAGTCAGCAGCACACAGTCACAGTCTGATCAGCACACACAGACACAGGCTGAGCAGAAGCACACATTCACAGGCGATTAGTAGCACACATCCACAGCTGATGCAGCACACATTCTCAGCCTGAGTAGCAGGACAACAGTCACGTCTGAGTAGCAGCACACAGTCCACAGTCTGAGTAGCAGCACAGTCTCCAGGCTGAGTAGTAGCACACACAGTCACATGCTGAGCACACACACATCACATGCTGAGCAGCAGCACACAGTGTACAGGCTGAGAACAGCACACAGTCCCACAGGCTGAGTAGCAGCACACATCTCCCGGCTAGGCAGCAGCACACAGTCACAGGCTGAGAAATTTAGCCCACGACAGTCACAGCCCTGAGTAGCATCATCACAGTCACATGCTGTAGTAGCATCACACAGTCACAGCCTGAGTATCAGCACATAGTTCACAGGCTGATAAGCCAGCACACAGTCACAGGCTAGTAGCAGCACAATCACAGGCTGAGTGCAGCACACACAGTCACAGGCTGAGTAGTAGCAACACACAGTCACAGGCTGAGTAGCAGCACACAGTCACAAGCTGAGTAGCAGCAGCACAACAGTCGCAGGCTGAGGTAGTAGCCACAGACCACAGTCTGAATATTAGCACACACATTCCCAGGCTGAGTAGGCATGACACAGTCACAGTCTGGAGTAGTAGCAGCACACAGTCACGGGCTGCAGTAGGCATCACACAGTCACAGGCTGAGTAGCAAGCCACACAGTCACAGGCTGAGTAGCAGCACACAGTCCACAGCTGAAGGCGAGCAGCACACAGACAACAGGCTGAGTAATCATCAGCACACAGTCACTGTCTGAGTATTACAGCACACAGTACAGGCTGAGTAGTAGCAGCACACAGACCACAGGCCTGATAGCAGCACACAGTCCCACAGGCTGAGTATTAGCAGCACACAGTCACAGGCTGAGTAGCAGCAGCCAACACAATCACAGCTGAGTATCAGCCGCACACAGTAACATGCTGATAGCAGCACACAGTCACAGCTGAGTAGCAGCACACATTCACAGGCTGAATTAGCAGCACACATTCACAGGCTGAGTAGTAGCAGCACACATTCCACAGAGCATGAGTAGCAGTAGCACACAGTCACAGCAGAGTAGCAGGTAGCACACAGTCACAGGCTGATAGCAGCACACAGTCACAGGCTGAGTAGCAGCAAACACAGTCACATTCAGAGTATAAAGCAGCACAACAGTCACAGCTGTAGTATTCAGACACAGTCACAGGCTGAGTACAGCACACATCCCACAGGCTGTATAGCAGCACACAGTCACAGCTTGAGTATCAGCACACAGTCTCAGGCTGCGTAGAAACGACACAGTCAACAGTCTGAGATCAGCAACACAGTCACCGTCTGAGTACAGCCTACAGTCTCAGCCTGAGTAGTAGCATGCACCACAGTCACAGGCTTAGCAGCAGCACACAGTCACAGGCTGAGCAGCAGCACACCGTTACAGGCCTGTAGTCTACGCACGACATTCACAGAGGCTGTGAGTAGCCGCACACAGTCTCCGTCTGAGTTCATACAGCACCCAGTCACAGGCTGAGTGTAGCACACAGTCACAGGCCAGCGTAGCAGCAGACATTCAATAAGGCTGAGTAGCAGCACACAGACACAGGCTGAGTAGGCAGCACATAGTCACAGGCTAGAGTAGCACAACACAGTCACATGGCTGAGTAGCAAGCACACAGTCACCATTCTGAGTAGCAGCAACAAACAGTCACAGGCGAGTATGTAGCAGCACAAATCACCAAGGCTGAAAGCAGCAGACCAGTCACAGGCTGAGTAGCAGCAGCACACCAGATCGCAGGCTTGAGTAGTAGCACACAGTCACAGTCTGAGGTAGTAGCAGCACACAGTCACAGCTGAGTAGCAGCACACAGTCACAGGCTGAGAGCAGCACACCTACACAGGCAGATGAGTCAGTCACACGAGTCACAGTCTGAGTACAGCACAACAGTCACAGGCTGAGGACAGCACACAGTCACAGGCTGAGTATCGCAGCACACAGACACCAGGCTGATTTAGTAGCAGCACACAGTTCACAGTCTGATAGTAGCAGCACACATTCACAGGCTGATAGCATCAACACACAGTCACAAGGCTGAGTAAAGCAGCACACATCACAGGCTGAGTAGCAGCAAGCACAACAGTCACAGGCTTAGAAGGCAGCACACAGAAACAAATGAGGCCCCCCCCCCCCCCCTGATAAGCACACCCATCACAGCTGATTAGCAGCACACAGCACTAGGCTGAGGTAGCACACACAGTCACAGGCTGAGTAGTAGTCAGCACACAGTCACAGCTGATATAGGCAGCAGCACACATTCACTAGGCGAGTAGCAGTAGCACACAGTCACAGGCTAGCATTCCTTAGCAACACAATCACAGCTGAGCATGCATCACACATGTCACAGCTGAGCATCAGCACACTGCCACAGGCTGAAGTAGCAGCACACAGTACACATGCTGAGTACAGCACACATCATCATGCTGAGTAGCAGACACAGTCCCAGTCCTGAGTAGCAGCACCGCAGTCATCGAGGCTGAGTAGCACCCAGACTCATGCTTAGTATTAGCAGCACCAGTCCACAGCTGAAGCAGCAGGCACACAGTCACAGGCTGAGCCAGCAGCAACACAGTTACAGGGCTGAGTAGCAGCACACAGTCCACATGGCTGAGTACATCAACACAGACTCTCTCGTCTGAGCAGTCAGCACACAGTCACAGGCTTAGTATAGCACACATTCACCGGCTGAGTAGCAGCAGACAGTCACAGAGCTGAGAGCAGCACACATTCACAGGCTGAGTAGCAGCCACAAGTCACGAGGCTGAGTAGCAGCACACAGTCACAGGCCTGAGTATGCATCACACAGTCACAGGCTGAGTAGCAGCAACACACAGTCACAGGCTGAGTAATAGTCAGCACAACAGTCACAGGCTGAGTAAAAAAAAAAAAAAAAGCAGCACACAGTCACAGGCTGTAGTAAAGCAGCAGCACACATTCGCAGGCTGAGTTGTAGCACACAGACACAGTCTGAGTAGTAGGCAGCACAATTCACAGGCTGAGTAGCAGGACAACATTCACAGTCTGGAGTAGCAGCATGCACACAAGATCACATGCCCTGAGTAAGTACAGCACACCGTCATAGGCTGAGTAGAAGCACACATCACAGGCTGAGCAGTAGCAGCTCACGATCAACAGGCTGAGTAAGCCGCACACAGTCACAGGCTGAGTCGCAAGACACACAGTCACAGGCAGAAGTAGCCCACAAATCACTAGGCTGAGTAGTCACACACAGCACAGCAGAGTATGCAGCACACAGTCACAGGCTGAGTACAGCAGCACCCAGTCACAGCTGAGTAGCAGCACACATCACAGGCATGAGTAGCAGCACACAGTTCACAGGCCTGAGTAGCAGCACAGTCTCCATAATTAAAGTGCATGTACTGATTGTCCTATTCAAGAAAAATGAAATTTGAAATTTGAAAAAGAGACTTACCTTTACATGAATTTATTAACAAGTATATATCCACCAAAGAACTGTAACAGACCAACATCAAGGCAAATGCAACACCCAGGATGATGTTTTGGTGATGTTTGTCAAAACACTGTGAATTCACACAGACAAGCTTTCTGTCTTTCACGTTATAAATGTACCAATAGGTAGGGATCTGGGTCATCGGCTTGAAATGCACACAAGCGAATAGTGCCACAAAACCACCATCATGATGGATCAGCTGAATGCACACAAGCTGAATTGTTGCCACAAAACCACAATCCATGGAAGATCAGCTGAATGCACACAACGAAATTGTGGCCAAAAACCACCATCAAGAGGATCAGCTTAAATGCACACAAGCGGTTATTGTGAGTCCACAAAACCCCCAACAAGATGATCATCTGAAAGGGGACAACAAAGTCAGCGGTATTGTGACCACAAAACCACATCATGAGATCAGGCGAGGGGTTGAAGGATCACTCTCCGATGTCCACACCACCAGAGAGGTTCTTCCCTTCGGCTCTTTTTGACCTTCCCGTCAGAAGGCTGTTCTGCGAAATGATACCCGATCGTTGTGAAAGTGTAATGGGTTTTACGGTATAGTATCAAATACTTCCAGAATCATGAAATGTAATATTAGTTCGATCACTAAGATCACAGTTTCACCAGATGGTAGAGTGGAAGAGTGCGGGGGAGGGGGTGGGGGGACAGGGAAGATGTCCCACCACCCTAATACCCACCCCCACAATAATAAAAAAAACAGATGTCCATGTTGACTACGAACAGTGTGGGAATGTTTGTGAAAGCACTCCTTTGTGTCGATTGTCATGATTTCAGCAGAGCAATCAGTGAACACCATTGAATGAGATGAATGGAAAGGGGGGCACCTAGACTAGGAACTTTATTGTTTGTTGTTTTGAGTGTTTGACAAAGAAATTCTTGTTAGTGCATAATCAAGACAAATTTTGTCAGAAAGTTTTATGTTGTACATGTGCATCCATGACTAATAACATGTCATTTAATACCTCAATGAAAACAGGATTACAGAGACAACAAAATGGAAACATGAAAGCATAAACAATTCAAATATCCTAACGGAAAGAAAAAATTCATTTGGAATCATCCCATTCTATCACCTTCGAAAACACAGTGAGTGTGAGGTGTGGTGTGAGTTGTGAGTGTGTGTGTGTGTGTAGTGAGTGTGAGTGTGGAGTGTATGTTGTGTGTGTGTGTGTGTGTGTGTGGTGTGTGTGTGTGTGTGTGTTGTTTGAGTTGTGTGGTGTGTGTGTGTGTGTGGTGTGTTGTGTGTGTTGAGTGTGTGTGTGTGTGGTGTGTGTGTGTGTGTGTGAGCGAGCATGGGCCGCATAGGATGTTTACGTGCATACCTCCAAATACCCCACTCAGCCGACGAGAGAATAATCCCATTCTAGCACATGCAAAATACTCAGCTTGTGTGAAAATGCATTATGCGTGTGTGTGGTGTGTGAGTTTGTGGTGAGTGTGTGTGTGTGTGTGGGTGTGTGTGTTTGGTGTGTGTGTGTGTTGATGTGTGTGTTTTCGCTCATGCATGTTACATGTCAGGACTTGACATACCCACCTGTCCATCTGATCCAATGACAACTGAAACATCTGGCATAACACGCAGAAATTCTCTCTTCGCCATTTTGTCCCTCAGGTCCGGCAACCAGATTTGTCATGTGTCATTGAAAGTGAGAGATGAGTTGTCTTCGATACACGATAGCGAGCCGGAAGTTATTACCGGAAATGACTGAGAGGAGAAGAAACGTGAGAGTGAGTAGGCTGACAACGAGCGATGGCGTAGGACGCTGTTTTAAACGAGTCGTAATTCGTGTGATGCGATAGATTGCAGTCGAGGAGACTTTTATTATAGTCAAAGGACTTTTCATGGTAGCAAGCGTGGTTTACAGAAGATAATCTACATCAGTAGACTAATCTACAGATCTACAACTGGACGTTTGTTTGACGAAAGTACAGATTGAATACAGACACCAAACAACGAAGTTTGGACGAGTCTGACTTCAACTAAACAAAAATGCAGGGCATATAGTATACCACCAGTTGGTAAAAATCATGCGCAGAGCTATAAAACACCGCCGAGCCCAGGGCCAATACAAGTTATTAGACTTGGAAAAACGAACTGAAGTATGTGAAACTAGTAACGGACGTCATAGCCAGTAAACAAGCACTAAGCTGTTACATTGTCATTACGGGCCAATCATGATCAAAAGCACTAGAAATCGATGTTGCACGTGCTGAACACAAGGAATGGGATGGATATTTATTATTGACTGCACTTTTATAGTCTTTTTCCTTCCAAAGATGATGTTGACTTTGGCTTACACAGCAAATTCATACTATGAAAGACTGATGAAAGGACAAGACAAGACCAATGTGCGATTTCATCATTGAGTATAAAAGAAGAAACAATAATATTTGCAGAAAATACAAAATGGAATATCCAGATTCATGCTTGCCATTAAAACTGCAGGACAATGCAGGTTTGTCAGTGAAAGAAGGACAATAAGTTTTCTGACAGCAGCGTCTTACATGTAAAATTTTCTTCAATGAAATCTGCATTGAAGATAATCTATGGGGACAGTTCGACAGTAAGCACATTGAACGAAAATCAAGTATCAAAGAGAAAAAAGACGAAGCATTACTGGTAAAGGAGTTCCAGATATCAGCAGTTCAGAAAGAAACCTCCATAAATCAGCAAACAGGTATCACAACATAAAAAAGCACACCAAAAGGAACAATCCATTAGACAGGAATGGCAAAAAAACCAGATGTGCTATTTGTTAGAGTGTGTTTACTGCGGGCCAAAGGATGGCCCCCACAAGCATCAAAAACAGAAGAAATCAAAATTACAGATGCAGAAGAAAATGAAGAAAGATGTCACTTGGCTTTGTTTACAAAAGAACACAAACCTGAAAATTAGATACCCTTAATAGAGTCCAATGGATGAGCAATCATGATACAGCATGTACCAGAGACTGAGTGTGGAAAAAGAAGGTACGAAAATATGTTGATCAGCTGGAGCATAAGAAAAAGAAGCAAAACAAGACTGGTTGTCAAGTGCTAAGACTGTTCAGATTTGGTGATGGACAAAAGTCCAAGACTCTACCATAAAGGCAACAATACAGCACAAATTGGTGAAACCAAGTGCCCCATTGAAACTTAACGTTGGACATTGACTTACCATATCCTGTTGAGCAATGGAAACATCTTCAAAAGGAGCAGAGGCGATGATGTTTGGACAATGCAATGATAAGGCTACTTTGTTTCATCAACCAGTGGAGTTTGAACTACACATCAACAGGCATTACTGCAAATCGACATTTGTGACAAACAGAAACAAAAAAAACGGTGAGGAGAGTGAAATCTGTTGCTTTAAGTAAAACTGTCATAAAGTGAAAAGAGCAGACTATGTTAAGCTTCACAAGCCATTGGACATGCCTCTAACTGCAAACCTTAAGAAACTGATGCAAATGCTGGGATAGAGGTATCCAAATTGTAACAGAGATATGACAGAAATTGTGGGAAAAATTGTGATGTGTGTGCACGTCACAAGAAGACCCCACCAAAGCCAGTGGAATGGCTGCCTTAGTCAGAAGACTATACTCACCCAGTGGGCTGTGGAACTTGCATGAATTGATAAGAAAATTGTCTTGAACATCACATATTGATGAAAACACAAGATTCATTGCAGCAGTAAATCCTCAGGATCAAACGGGCTTCTGTCATTGTGACATTTAATTCATGAACACTGGAATGCAATGACATGGCCCACCAAAAAGTTTTACTCAGTGACAAAGGTTCGAGAGATGCAACAATGAGGAATTCAAGGACATGTGTGAAAACATCAACATCGAAGTCAAAACTACTGCGCATACAGACCATGTAGCCAATGGTTATGTGAGAGACACAATCAGAAAACGCAGACAAACAACATTGCAGAAAGTCAGGGCAGACAAGGTAAGACATGGATATTTGAGACTGTTCTTAGTGATGTTTGTCATTGGCAGCGAAAAACTCATGGTTGAACACACATGGTTTTCAGCCCATATCAGCTGGTCTAAGGGGACGAACCAAATTTCCCAACCACACACTACCGATGAACAACCTGCTTTGGAGGGGAAACACCAGAAGAAGACATGACGGAGAGCATATTCACGTTTGCATGCTACAATTAAAGCTTTCACATAACAGAAATGCTCAGAGAAATCAGAAAGAGCCTTGATGAAACAGGTTCGACCATGGTCAGGTCAGTACCAGATGTGGATACAGAGTGTACTACAAGCGACCGAAGGTCATAATGGAAAGGACCGGGGACCCGTCAATGGACAAGATTGGAGCGTCATCTTTGTGCTTCATGGTGGAACTATGAATCGTGTTCACACATAGCAACTACAAAAGGTCAAGGAGATCTAGATCAGGAGAAGATGGCAAGGAAAGACACTCAACTGGCGAAGTGAGCTGCACATGAAAGTCAGCAACATCGAAGAGATACAGGATCTAAAAATGAATAAATCTCACACAGTGAATAATAAATATTCCTGAATCAACCGTCAAGATCTAGACACTGGGGGGGGTTTGAATTATCTTGGAAAGAATATGAAGAACATCATCCATCAACCACATAGATGTCCTACTAGAATGATCCAGCAAGAATGAACCAGACAGATTATATGCATATGAACATGAGGACACTGGAACAAAAATATCAGCAAAGGTGCTGATCAACGCTTGGAAAAGCAACAGGTAGAAATAATGAACAGGTAGCAATATACAATGTTTGGGAACCCGAAGAATATGAGGGTGAAAGAATGTCAGTTGATAATGAATTCCACCTTGAGTCCTCCATCATTGAGATTTCCAATTGAAGCATCAGTTGTATACCATCATTTCAATGGTCCTGAACCCAAATTATGAAACTTCAACTCTAATGATCAGACTTGATCCTTTTGATGACTTATTTGCTCTGCAGATGTTCTCTACTTTTCCATCTTTGATATTTGAAGCAGCTGACAAGCATCGAATGACACACAGGACGACTTTGTCGAGCTGTCCAAAAATCTAGTCCAACATCAATGATCAGTAAGCCTGTTTCTCATGTGCTGACATGTCCTCCAGTTTTTTTTGATGTTCTTTCTTTCGATGGGATCGGGCTCCAAGATATCTGCATACTTGGTTTTGCGTAGAGAGACTTTGTTTCATCAGATGACAGTTCCAAGTTCAATGGTACTGGAATGCTTTGTTTTTGATCCTTTCCAACCTTGAACGTTTTTCTGATTTCATCAACACAGTCATTTCAAAGTGTTTTGTTCTGCCGCAGATAAAGTCGACCTACATGGCATGCTAAGACACCTAAACTACATTTCCTTTCATCCAGAAGAAGACTGCTTGGGTCAACCTTTGACATTCTTCCTCCGAGATTTCAGCAGTACATCTATCACGTCTTTTGTACCATTGCAAAGAAGCAACATTACAGTCCGTATACCATTTTTGTTGGCAGATGCCACAACGAATTCGTACCCAGCTATTCGCTTCATTAGATGTGTTGCTCACAAAACAGTCTCTATTCTTTTCCTTTAAAATGCTGTTTTTAATGTCCATATAGCATGGATTCCATCCGTTTGTAGCAAAGACAGAAAGAAATCACTTCAATGATTACACAATTGTGCAAGTAGCGAATCCTTCTGCATGTCTTCATTTCCAATTTCTAACAAACCCTCTTGTCCTACAAGTCTACCTTTGTTTTTAATAAAAAGGGGAACTCTCCGTCCCTTTGTTTCCTTTGAGTGTACCAATCCATCTGTGAAACACATCTTGTCCATATGACCTCTATTCAATTGTACACTTGATTCTTTTTCCAACTTTTCAATTCTTCTTAACTTTGCATTTTCAAAAAGAAACTCATCCATGACATAACATTTTTCATCAGAAATTTGTAGTTTGTGTAAGGTTCTGTATATGACAGAAAGGACGGCTGGGAAGTAAGCTTCTTGTTTGTGGACCAGTCGTGTTTCCCATCTTCCCCTTCAACGTTCATAACTTACTTTATCACTAATACCCTCCCCTAGTCACCCCACCAGACTCCCCCCCTCCCACCCCCCTCTCCACCTCCCCACTCTGGTTTTATCACAAAGGAATCTAACAAATTTGCCGTCTTCTTTGGCAAGGAGCGCTTTCTTGCATAGACATGACAGACGTAAATGAGCATTGTGCTTTTTCAAGTGACAGATCTAATCTGTTTTCCCGTATTTTAAATTGTTTAAATGTCTGTAGGCGTGAATTTGGATTAATCATGAATCAAGTGTATCTGTGGTGTTTTGTGAGAGAGAGATGATGGGAGAGAGAGAGAGAGAGAGAGAGAGAGAGAGAGAGAGAGAGAAGAAGTGTGTGTGTGTGTTTGTGATAGTGTGAGTGTGGTGTGTGGTGGGTGTGTGGTGTGTGGTGTTTGTGTGTGTGTGGTGTGTGTGTTGTGGTGTGTGTGGTGTAGTGTGTATGTTTGGTGTGTGTAGTGTGTGTGTGTGTGTGTTGTGTGTGTGTGTGTGTGTGTGGTGTGTGTTGTGTGTGGGTGTGTTTGTGTGTGTGTGTGTGTGTGTGTGTGTGTGTGTGTGTAAGAGGGAGAGAGAAACAGAAGAGACAGAAAGCATATATAGGATGTTTACAGTTTATTCCGTCCCACGAAAGATGGAAACTGACATTTATTTTACTCTCCTTAAACACTCTCAACGCACGACAATAAGAAAATGTATTCAATAATCCTGTTCATACCCCTTAAGAAATAAAGCACAGTATATGTAATACACTCTAACATGCTCAGTATACACGACTACAGAACACAACATCATTCTGGACTATGACTTGCTTGACTTGTCACTGCACAACCACAGAAATAATACCAGAACCTGATATAACAGCTACGATGCCTTGATGTGGGGGGTGTAGCAAGTAAAAATGTATGCGTGAGGAGGGAGAAGAGAAGGGCAGGTGTTAACTCCTGCACCCCAGTACAAATAAAAAAATACTTAGGAATTTCAAGCCCACCCTTTTTTTTTGCATCAGTGTATATCCACACGGTCCCCCCTTGATCATGGATACGACAACAACCAGATCCTCGTACCAAGGTGACAGTTTGACCCTTGACCTGCACCGTCACTGTGAGTTACCCTATGGTGCCTCTGTGTCCCTTGACCTGTCCGGGTCAACACGAGCAGAATCCAAGCTATAACATTACCATTCAGTTTGGAGATTCCCAACCCTGAGTGATACTGACAACAACCTGGTGTGTGTGTGCCATGGTCACTGGATCAGAGAGAGTTACTACACCATGAATGATTCCAGGACTTTTGACTGTGTATTGATAGTAATATCATCATCATCAACATCATCATCAACATCATCATCAACATCATCAATCATCATCATCATCATCATCACCATCATCTATCATCATCAACCTCCTCCTCCTCCAACTCTTTATAATTGCTTTATAGCATCAACAACACAATCAACATTTTTATCACAGCGGTCATTATCCTCATCGTTATCATCATCCATCAACATCACATATCATCATCATCACATCATCATCATCATCAACATCAATCAACATCAACACGGACCATGACTGACATTAAGAAACTCACTATATCTTGCATATAGTTTGTCGGCATAAGCATCATCATCACAGTCCATCATCGACAGAGAAAATCACAATAACAAGACAGATTCCAGAACTTTGTATAATGTGAGCATTATCACCACTGTCATCATCAATGTCATCATCACATTGTCACATCATTATCATCATCATCAAATCACATCATGAAATTGTGAGCATATCTCACTGTCATCATCATTGTCATCATCAACATTGTCATCATCAACATTGTCATCATTATCATCATCAACATTATCACATCAAGTAATAATTGAGCATAATCAAGCCACTGACCTCATCATTGTCAACATCACAATTTAGAACATTATCATCAGCATCAATATCACATCCATCAAAATCATGCATCATTATTTTCATCACAATAATATCATAAAAAACATAAGCAACATCATCGTTCTTCAGCTGACATCATTCCTTTAAAAGAGATATCAATGACATTCTGGAGAATACGGAATGTGTTTGTAACTCTAGATAAACTACTTGGATGAATATATATATGACATCCGCCTGTTGCAAATGATGTGAAGAAGTTCCAAACGTTTCCCAGTTCTCACAACCAAATGGTCAATGTTGCGAAAGTCTAGAGGTTAGTTTACAGGAAACATGTTACAATTCACCAGTACAACGAAGAAGGGCAAACCTCTCCACATTCGACGTAAAGAACCATTTGGCAGTTTAGAGTGATAGTGAATGTTCCCAATGGGGAGTGAAAACCTCTGCACACAAGATTTATGTGTGAGTTTTCCCAGACATGGTATAAACATACTTTTACATGTAAAGTCAAGCAATATTAATGCAGTTATAAAGACATAAACCTCAGTGAAGATTAAATAGATTCAATCACAGTAATAATGACATGAACTTCCTTTGGTGAAGATAAATGAGATTCAATCACAGTAATATTGATCATGAACCTCATGTTAATAGAATATACTCAATCAACATGTTTTATAATGACATGAACCTCTGTGAAGAGAAATGAGATTCAATCTCACAGTTATAATGAGCACGGGGGGGGGGGGGGGGGGGGGGGGGGGGGGGGGGGGGGGGGGGGGGGTGAACCTCTGTGAAGAGAAATGAGATTCAATCACAGTATATAATACATGAACCTCTGTGAAGAGAAATGAGATTCAATCAGTTTCTAATGAACATGAACTCTGTGAAGAGAATTGAGATCAATCACAGTTATAATGACATAAACCTCTGTGAAAGAAAATGAGATTCAATCACAGATAAAAGACATAAACCTCTGTGCAGAGAAATGAGAATCATCACAGTTATAATGGCATGAACCTCTGTGAGAGAAATGAGATTCAATCACAGATTATAATGACATGAACCTCTGTGAAGAGAATGAATTCAATCAGTTATAATGAATGAACCTCAGTGAAAGAATTGAGATTCCAATCACAGTTATAATGATATAAACCTCTGTAAGAGAAAATTGAGATTCAAAGTCACAGTTATAAGACATAAACCTCTGTGAAGAGAATGAGATTTAATCACAGTTATAATGACATGGAACCTTTGTGAAGAGAAATCTGAGACTCAATCACAGTTTATAATGTACACGAACCTCTGAGAAGAGATAGAGATTCAATGACATTATAATGACACAACCTCAGTGAAGACAAATGAGATATCAATGACAGTTATTAATGACACGAACCTCTGTTAAGAGAAATGAGATTCAGATCACAGTTATAATGAACACTAACCCTCTGGGAAGAAAATGAGATTTAATCACATTTTAAATTACACAACCTCTGTGAAGAGAAATGATATTCAATCACATTATAATGACACGAACGACTGTAAGAAGAAATGAGATTCAATTCACAGTTATAATGAAACGAACCTCTGTGAAGAAAATGAGATTCAAAACAAATAAAAACTACTAGCGCTGCTGGAGTTTACAGACTTTGTAGTATTTCTTTTTTGTTTGTCGTTTTTTATCATCATTGTCATAACAATAATATAATAATATACAATAATAATAATACTGATTGATGATGATGATGAATGATGATGGATGATGAAACAAAAGTAGTACAGTATTAAAGAAAGAAAAAGATAACAGCAACATAATGATTGACAATAAGTTAATAATAAATTAAAATTAATATAAATATGCAACAACTACTACTACTACTACAACTACAGTTTACTACTCCACCTGAACAGATGGAAAAACAACAAAAACAATACTTCAGTTCTCCAAACCAAATCACGACACATTGAAAAAGTCACAGGTTTCGTCATGACGTTCAAGCTGACAGGGTAAACGTGCGTACATAATGCAGTAAATAAATAGGAGGTGTAGTGGGGCGGGAGTCATCACGTGTCTTTTGTGGTTAGTTAAGAGGGCATGGATGGCATTAGCTGTCCTTGTGGGGCATTGAAGAAGGGGCATTGAGGCTGAGCGGTGCATTGTGGCAGTGAAGAAGGGGCATGGAAGGCTTGTGCTGTCCTTCGTGTAGTGAAGAAGGGCAATGATGGCTGTCACTGTCCTTTGTTGGTAGTGAAGAAGGGCATTGATGACTTTTGCTGTGCATTGTGGAAGTGAATAAGGGCATGTAGGGCTTGTGCTGACTTTTTGGTAGTGAAGAATGGCATGTATGGCTTGTCTTGTGCATTGTG
>JAFLJL010017211.1:23594-43129 GCA_018398815.1 Conus ventricosus | reverse complement strand
AAATTTTTTTTTTAAAAAATGTCACAAGCATATGGTTCAATTCTGACCCGCATAGAAGACTGAAAGAGCCTTTGGCGTGAAGGGAAATAAACGGAATATCTGTTCCAAATAATCCATCTACTATGATGCAGATCAAATTCTACTGTCAAATTCCAGACCTAGAGCAATGAAGATTGTGCAGCTCTGCGCAACTTACTTTCAAAATAAACTCGAATCAGCAACAGACCAAACAGACAGTTGTCCGAATCTGGTACGGGCATCGTTAAGAAAATTTCTATAAAACTTGAGGGCAGAAATATTTCTTTCACATGCAGACATATTTTTAACCTATCTGATCTATGGCTAACCGGGAATGAAAGGGCTGATCTTGCGTTTCAAGAACGAAAATGAAGAAGCACTAAAACATAGAATAGGCGCCGCAGATGTTAAAGACGGCAAAAAGTATGTAGCGGTAAATTTTGCGTATGGAAATCGCTTTTCCATTCCCTTAGATTTTGAGTTGTTAAAAGCGCATGCGCCATACTTTCAAGGAGCATTAAAAGACAGATTGTCATATGAACTAACTTTTACTGAATACAAACGTGTTTCAAATCATCAGACACCGAAGCAAAGTACAGCATTTCTGACATCTCGTTAGAGTTTGACGTTGTTAGCAACCCTAATTTAGCAAGGCTGATTGAGCAACAATATCAGTCAAAATTAGCAATATATTACAAAGAGTGATTCATCATACAACATATCCCAGAAGCAAGAATACGCTATATGGAATTTTAGTTTTAGTGCGCAGCAAGATCGCTAAAGGATTTTATTGCTGTGTGAAGATGAAGAACCATTCAAAACAGGAAGTGAAAAGTTTATTAATCCTAAAATAACGAAAGTACAATGTTCGATTGAGGGTAGTCCTAACCAAATCTACGCTAGCGGGCTTAGACCTTATCAGCATTTTGACGAAATAAGAAAATTGTTTGGGGGTGGGAGTGTAGAAGTCCAACAGTAGACCTTGTGTCTAAAGATCTACACCTTCACAGTGTTAGACTTGATGATTATTTAACAACAAAATACGGTTTATGATTGACCGAAGGTCAACAGAGGATAATCAGTTGCATGGAAGTGGGAGAACTGTTAAAGACGGAATAAACATTCAAATTGATAAAGAAAAAGACGGCGATAAACCAGTTAATGTACATTTGTTTTTAATATATGATGCGCAGCTGAATATTCAAGATAACAGATTAAAAGATATACAATACTAAATTATTTTTATTTTATAAAAAGCATGTCGTTCAGGTTTATCCAAATGTGCCTACAGCGCAAAGTCGCCAAAGAAGAGATAGTAGAAACCCCTGACATAAAAACCTTCAGATTAACAAACATTACGCAAATGCAACAAAAACTAGAGCAAGACCTTTCAAAATACAGCAAAACCAAACAAAGGTATTCTACTGCCTTTAATGCTGTTACATATGTTAATACTGGAGCATCGACTGTTAGTGCTCTATCAGCAGGAACGAGTGTAGTCTCTTAGCAACAGGCGTAGGTGCACCCGCAGCTTTACCTCTAGGCGGTTTGTCTTTAACTCTTGGCATGTGTTCTTAGCTGTAAGTGCTGCAGGCAAAAAATTAAAACTAAACTCCAAAGCACACAGCCATGGTTCAACTAATAACAGCTAAACTTAGTTCGTTCAACTGACAAAAAAAGCACTAGTTGACTCAAACATCACGGATAGAAGAATTTAATCGTTTACAGCCGATTTTGATGACTATAAAAGACAAAAGTTTGATCTCAAAAAAAGGCAAGAGCAAGTTTTTCTAAACAGCCAGACACCGAACAGATAAAAAGGAATGTTTAAAAAAAGTAAACGAGCATTAAACTCTGTTCAAAAGCTCACATTAAACAACATCAAGGGCTTTATACTTTTTTTAGAGCCAAGCACAAAAAGACCGTTGATATTGATTCTGATTAAGACGATTTTTGGAGTCGATGTTTTTTTTTTTAATTTTAAATAAAATTTTCAGTTAGAAAAACAACTTAAGAGGGTAAATATAAAAGGACCGGACAATTTTTTGAAAATGCTTAAGGAAAGCGTTTGTAAAAAGCTTTAAATGATATAATCGAAGTCATTGATCCACAAAGTACAGGAAAGGTTTTTGTTCTGCTATTTCCAAGTCCGGGTAAACAAAAATAACCCCCATTTTAAAGAAATTTTTGCTGTTTTAATCGACTAAAAAACAATAAATAAAGAAAATCAGAAGTTTGGGTCTCAACAAAAAAAACAGGTTATTCTTTCTCATAATGCTTAACCCCGGGTTTGGGAAACCAATGTTACACAGTTTGATGGGCCCGCGGAAGAAGCCAAAAATGAGGGGCCGGGTTGGGTCAAGGGGGAAGCTTAGGATCAGATTAAAACAGTAAAATGCACCGATCGGGGAGGTCTTACTTTCCACTACCCCCTTGTCGCAAAAAGCTTCTAAACATAAAAAATTGGGGACGAAAAATGTTTTATGTGGTGTGTTTTTTGAAAGGGCTTCTTAGTCCGAAAAACGCAGAAAAAATTTTAACTAAAAACCTTAATCAATTATCTTAATTTTTGGGAAATCCTTTCCTGTTGCGTGGACAAAATTGATCTTTTTTGAAGAAAAAACAAACCAATAACTGTTAATGTATACCAAAAGGTCTGAAAAACAAATTTTTTGCCATTAATGTCTAAAGACAGCCCAACAATAGGTGATCCAGACAAACCCTGTTGATTATCCAATGTTTTACCAGCAGGGGACCCATTACACATTAAAAAGAACATGAGTAGCTAACGGCATACTTCAAAAAATATGGCAAAACAAGAATTCTGTAGAAAAGTTTAACAAGAATGCCCTCCTTCCAGCCGCGCTTTAAATATAAAATTGTAAAAGTCTTAGACTGTAATACAGAACAATACCCCAGGAAGGGGTAAATTAGTTTTTTTAAAAAGGAAAAAACTGCAAAATGCTCCAACTAGTTTACGAACTTTGAATCACTTTTTGTTCCTTTTGAAGGGCCGGGGCCCCAGAAAACCCCAAAACCGCCTTTTGAGTAATCATCAGATTTTTTCATTTTCTTTTATCATTGCGGTCGGATGGCGTCCATTCAAAACCAAATTTTTAAAAAGGGCCTAATGCGCAGAATACTTCTTAGAACGCTCAGAAATGCTTCTAAAATCTGAAAAATCTGAAAAAAAGATACCCAAAGACCAACAACAGAGACCCCCCAACATTGTTGGATTTTTTGGGTTTTGAACTAATGTCTAACTTAAGACGCCAATCCGACAGTAAGAGACCCCTGACACATTTGCGGAAAATTAGAGGAGCAGCGCACAGAAAAAGCAATCTTCAACTAAATTTGATCCAAACATGGGAAACGCCCACTTCTTTCATAACTTGCGAGGTTTTGACCCTCTTTTAATGCAAGCAGTAAACCACGCCTTTGGGTAACATGCTTTCACAGTCATAGAAAAATACATGTGTTTTTCTTAATAACAGTTTTTTTGACTCAAGCAGCACCTAGGGATCATTTGGTCATGGTATGTCTTTTAAACCCGCCCCCAAAAACAGAAAATTTTTTCCCAACCTCTTTGAAAGGGCGTTCCCCTTAGAGTACAGAACATTGGGAAAGGTTTGACGAAGATACACCCCCTAAAGAAGCGTTTTTTTTCTAGTCTTAGAGGAAAGGGGGATCAGTGATTCTGTTACCCGCAGCTCAAGATGCTGGGAGAATTGGTGTAAAAAGATGGGAGACTAATGAGCATACTTTTGGCCGATCATGTTTGTTTGGGGGACGTTTTGAAATTTTAGAAAAACCTGATAAACATTTAAACCCGGATCCTGCGCATTAATTTTTGCGCCCGGGGTGAGCTGGGACGCTTTCTTAAAGTTTTCTGGGTACGATTGTTTTTTGTCAGATTTTCCAAAAGATTCAATGATTTAAAACGGATTGCGCGGAGGGAAATTTTATGGTGTCGCATCTTCTGAAAAACAAACAAAAAATACCCAGATGATTATACCCAAATAAAAAAGGGCAATATCTCATGTATTTAGAGGGAAAAAATTTATGGATGGGAAAGGCGCAATCACTTCCCCACGAAAATTTTAAAAAGTACACAGCGGCGGGAGAAAATATTCAAGGAGCATTAAAGTGGTTTGAGCATTTGGGCCCAATTAACAGCGTGGATACATTCTAAAGTTTTTAGAATATCCCAGGAACTCCATGACAAAAATGACTATCCATTAGCACAGAAATCTAAAAATGGGAAAAACAGAACCACCTAAAATTGGCCAATCTTTGGGCAAAAAAAATTTGTCTTTTTACAGACTTCACAATTTTATTTAAACATGTTTTAAGTTGGCAGCTGTTCATCGTATAATTGCTTTTGATCAAGAACAGTTCATGAAACCATACATAATGAAGAACACTGATCTTAGAACTAAATCCACAGATGCTTCGGAAAAAGACTTTTTCAAGCTGATGAACAACAGCTGTTCGGAAAGACTATGAGAATCCGCACAAGCGTAAAGATGTCAGATTGGTCACCAAGAGAACGAAGCAATTAAGCTGACTTCAAAACCTAATTATCAGGACTTCAGAAGATTTCATGATGGGCTTTTTGGCATAATGATGAAAAAAAAAAGTCAAATTAGACAAACCCGTTTTTATTGGGTTTACTGTTTTAGAATTATCAAAGCTTTTGATGTTAGAATTTCTTTATGACTACTTTAAGCCCTCGTATCCAGAGTCCAGAGTACTTTACAGAGATACAGACAGTTTTGTTATAGATATCCCTCCTGAAGACGTCTATAAAGACATGGAATTAGAAGTAGCTAAAGGGCATGCGGGATGGTATGACACATCTGATTATCCTAAAGATTCGCCTTAGCATTCAACTGTTAACAAGAAGGTTTTAGGAAAGATGAAGGATGAATTATCTGGAGGGGTGATCAAGGAGTTTTGTTGGTTTAAGGTCGAAATGTACAGTATTTCGAGCCAGGAGAAAACCATTAAGAAAGCAAAGGGAATATCTCGCAGTGTTGTGCAGTCAAACATATCGCATGACAACTACAAAGAAGCATTGTTCAATAAACATACTTTCATCATGACAACGTAAAACTACGATCTAATCTACATGAGATCAACACAACTGTTGTAACAAAGAAGTCATTAGATAGAACAAACACAAAACGAGTATTTGTTAATCCAGAGTTTTCATATGCAATTGGACACTGGAGAACGGCATAATTACATATCTTCCTCAAGCTTTGTTATAAACCCATTTATGGCATATTTTTCCTCAAATTTTGTTAAAAGCTCAATAATATCATTATCTAATTCGGCCAAATTATTTTTCATGTTTGCTTGATGCGCTCGAATTTTTTTATTATTTCAAGATATTCTTTTCCCCATATCTGATAATCAAAATTTGGGATTTTGGGCTGTAGGTGATCTGGATGTTTTAGCATGTACCGATGAATCCACGTAAATGTTTCCTTAATAATAGAACTCGTATCATATGATTCTCGTATCAATTCCACGGTCTCTTCCTTTATCATTCTTGTTTCATTCTGAGCTTCCTTCTCCATTTTTAGACTTAAATATATTTATGTAAATTAAAAATTAATTAAGCAACTGGAAATGTATCTTGCGGGATTATCTGCAGTTCTCCTTTACAAAAGATCTTTGAGGAGCGGTTGTTTTGTTGTGTCAGTTTCTCGTAAATAATACACGGGCGGATTCATTTTACAATTCTTTTTATTTCATATGGATCAACACTCCAAACTGGATCTGTTGCCCTGATGCGAGTGTCCCCTTCTGCTTCTCCCGGTAAATAAAGGTACCTTACTTTTAAACCAAACGGTAATAGTTTGCTGGTTGTACTGGAGTCTTCAGCAACATTTATTGTTTGTTTTTTGATTGCTTGTACTGGTTTTACCCCTTTAAATTCTTCATTATTCATTGCGCGCAAAACTGAGGGCAGTCTTCTAACCCATTCTGTGTTGCGAGAATTGTCAATCAGCTCTCTGTAATACTGGTAGGAAAAAAGTCTTTCAGATAACTGTTTGTTAAAGTTTTCAACTAAAGCCTGTGATCTGTGAACTCCTGGAATGCCTCTTTTAATGGTAACTCTATGCTTTAATCAATAATTGATTTACTTGTCCTTTTAAATTCTTTTCCATCATCGACTTGAATCATGCGAGGATAAGTTAGCGGGCCTCGTTGGTATATCGATTGTATAGCAACAGCAACAGCAGAAGCACTCTTATCTTTGTATCTTGAAGCTATGTCAATGACTGTGAGTGCGTACTTAAATCTTTTTCGTCTAATCGTATCATGGGTAAATATAGAAGGTCCATTTGATGGGTGTCGTTCGGTATTGTATTCACAAAGTGTGGGCTCTGTATTCGTCTAGGCGCAGGTAAATAAATTTGCCAAATCGCTTGTTTGATAACCATTCCTTTGCTGTTTGTTCACTGACTCCCGCTGCTTGGCTTAGCTTTTTATTGCCGTGATTCCCTTCCCAATATCCTTTTGGCGAATAATAGATTTTGTTCATTTTTATTCAGCCAATATTATGTGCAACAAAATACACAACGGTCATACCAAAGACAAATAAACGCGATTTCTTGCATCTTTTGTTTTTCTGATGGTTGATAAAAGTCACTGAATTTTGGTGGGGGCAATGTCTTGATTGTTTGCCTGTTACAAGATAATATTCTTTTATTGCTTGATCAACATCTTTAAATGTGTAAGCCGCATGTCCCTGTTTTTCAGTTTGTTTATTAATAAAATCTAACTGCTCAATTCTCTGCTTTTCATAGTTATCTTGTGCGGCTGCTAGTTGCTCCATAGCTTTGTTATGTCTTTTTCTCTCGCCGTCATCCCGCAGTTTACTAAATGCGTAATTACTTCCGCTAAAAGCAAGCGCATTAACCACAGCGCCGCCTAACATCATTACGAATGAAGCCATTTTTATAAATGTATTTTTTTAATTTTACATATTGATACTGTCAGGAATTATTCCTTGCTTAACTAGAAAATCTTTCGTAGCAAATGAAGCTGTAATAACAGCAATCAGCTTTGCTGAATCCTCAAAGCCTAGCTTGCCAAGATCTGCTGGTTTAATTTTTAACAGGCTTTTGCCAAGCATTGTGTATCCTACACTTAGACCACCAATAACAGCAGAATGGTATACAAGGTTGGTAACAGTTTTTTTTTCGGTGCTCATTTAAAAAAATAAATAATTATCATTAATAAAAACATGAACAGCGATGACCTACTAAACATTCCTGAAACTTGTGATTACAAATGACCAAGTTGATGACCAAGCTATTATGCCCAAAAAGGAAAGGCTGTATTCTTGGCAGCATGTGGGAAAACAAAACAGTTCCTCGGAAATGAATTCAGCAGAGAACAGATTCAACAGATGTCGCCGCAAGACATTGTAAAGTATCATAACAGGTATGAAGCGCAACTAGGATCAAGAATGGTAAAAAGTGTAGGGCAAACGGTTCTTAGTTTGTACACTAAACAAGTTAGTAGATTTGCACCTATTGATTCTGAACAAGATTTTATGTATGATTTAACGCAGGATCCGGTTTTAACAAAGTCATTAGAGTCTCTAGGCTGTGATCTATATTACAGATTGGAACATTAATTGTCGCCATTAATCATGGGATTAATTACTTTTAATCATATAGATTTTGTTTCCCTTAAAAATGACCGAGCCAGAAAATCAGCAGAATCAGAAAACATTGATTCAGGCGGAGAAAGCGGCCAGTAAAAAGCCTGGGAGCATTGCAGCAGGAAAAAGATTAGCAGAGTGGAACAAACAAAAAAAAATTAAAGGCACAATCACAGATTATAGCCCATAATAAAAAGTGCCAGAGCCGCAGCAGTTGTTTCAATGCCAGCTATAAAAACGCCAGAACAGATGATTCAAGACCTACGCCACCAAAGTCTTCGCGGAATATTGTACTTAAAGCAATTGTCATTTTTGGCGGCATTGCTGCTGGGGGTGGTTATTACGGTTATAAAATATATAAACAAAGACAGCGAAAACCGAAGCAGTCCAAACAATCTCTGCCACTAAATACAGAAGCCGAACACAAAGCATGCCAAACCCACCAACAACAAAAGTTCATTTTGATCCATTTCAAATGCAATAATAAATAATTATAAGTTAACTTGAATAAGAACTTGGTTGTACTTAGGGGGATGACCTAAGTTAAGAACTTAGGGTGACTTAAGGCGGCTTGGTCAAGAACTTATTAAGAACTTGAGGAGACTTGATTAAGAACTTAATTAAAGAACTTGTGGTGACTTGATTAAAAACTTAACTAAGAACTTGAGGCGACTTAAGGCGACTTAATCAAGAACTTGAGGAGACTTGATTAAGAACTTAATTAAAGAACTTGTGGTGACTTGATTAAAAACTTAACTAAGAACTTGAGGTGACTTAATAAGAACTTAGAGGTTACTTGATTAAGAACTTGAGAATAAACTTGAGATGACTTAAGTTAAGAACTTAGAAGATGACTTGGGTAGGAACTTAAAAGTGCTTGATTAAGAACTTGAGTTAAAAACTTAGAAGTGACTTAATTAAGAACTTGGTGTGTGGTAGAGGGGCGGTGGGTAAGAAGGTGTCAAGTGTGACAAAGCAGAATTGGGGGGCTTAGCTTAATGCCAAAGTTGCTCCTTGAAGAGCGGTTTTGGAGTGCAGCCAATAAACGTTTCCTGGTCAGGCGCACGCCGCAAAGCCCGCTATTATCTTCCCTTTACATGTTCTTACTGTGTGCACTTGGCTTAATGCCAAAGTTGCTCCTTGAAGAGCGGTTTTGGAGGTGCGGCCAATGAACGACTTCAACTGAGTTGGCAGCACAGTGTGTTCTCTGATCGAGTGGGGAGAAGGTGGTTAAGTTTTTGTGTCTACAAATTGTTATAGAAAGTGTACAATCAGATGGAATCAAAAGATGAATGAATCCGAGAGTTCCCAGGAGTCTGACTTACTTAGAGAAATAAATCAGAGCAATCAACAGGACTTAGCCAAAATTATAGTTAGTTAGTTAGTGTTTATAGGGTCCAGCGGACTACTAGGAGCCAAATCAGACTCAGCTATCATATCTGAGTCTCTTTGATACAAATACTCACACTAGTATTAACACATCACTTAAAATTTATGAGGACAAAAAGCACAATTATCTTTTCAACTCCTTCGACACCTGTATACATTAATAAAACCCTATATTTTATAAAATAAGTTTACCTCTTTCAAAAAAGAAAAAATAAGATCCACTGAAATCTCACGAAAAAGAACCGATAAATCACTGGTGGAAAAGAACTTCTCTGATACACATCAAATCAGCACATTCTGTCAAAAAATGATTAACACTGAACAAGCTGTCACACGCAACACACCATGGGGGGTCTTCCCTTCTGAATATCCAACTGTGCGTTATATAGCTGTGCCCAATATGTAACCGTGACAAAATCGATTCCTCTTACGGTTACGTACCACCGATGGAAAGGATTGGTTAAATCTGGGCAAATTTTAAACAATTTATTATGAATTTGATTACACCATTCACTCTGCCACAGTTCACGACAATACAAACTGGATTTATGACGTAGATCAGAGTGAGGAACAAACTGCATAGGCCTCCTGGAAAGACTTGCACCGAGAGCTTGTTTGGCTGCTTTGTCCACCACTGAGTTACCATAGATTCCCATGTGACTGGGGACCCACAAGAAAACTATATGCTTTCCCGAAGAGACAAGCTGAGTATGAAGATCATGAATATCCGCTAATACGGATGTGATACTTCTCTTGTCGACAAAGCCGACAATGCCGACAATGAATCCGAATAAAATAAGGAAATCATTCTGATCTGATCTGGACACCGCACTGAGGGCCAGATTTAAAGCCTTCAGTTCAGCAGTGTAAACAGATGACCAATCCCGCAATCTTAACAAAGTAGGCTCCTGAAAATCGTTATCACCCACAATGGCAGCTGCAGCCCTCTCACCTTTCTTAGAACCATCAGTAAAAAATCTTGATAAAATCTTTATAAAGTTCACATTGCCCAAGATAAAGTTGTTTATATGCAACACTCGGGGTGGACCTCCTTTCGAAATTGAGTTAAATATAAATTAATCTCTGGATTGGCGACTTTCCAAGGAGGTAAATCAGTCTGTAATGGACCATCATCAACAGCATCAAGGTCAATGCCAGCTGCCCCGAAATGGGACAAAATACGAATACCCAGTGGAGGAATCTCATTTGCTTTAAGTCATATTTGGCTCTAAAAGGTGGGTTCATGACAATACATAGGCAGGGTTTTCTGGATAGCCCTCAATTTCAGGTAGTAATTCATGGAAAGACGCAACCTCCTTAGCTCCAGAGGGGTTCACCCGATTCAGCATACAAACTTTCTTTGGAGATGTGCGAAGTGCTCCCAGAGCAAGCCGCAGTCCTGATGATGAATTGGATCAAGAGCTTTGAGGTAAGACTTTCGTGCAGAACCATATACCACACACCCATAATCTAGCTTTGGTCTCACCAAAGCTCGATACAATCGCAACAAAGTTCGCTTGTCTGCACCCCAATCAGTGTGACTAATAACCTTCAAAACATTCAAACCTGACTGGCAAGATTGTTTAATGTACTTAATGTGAGGCAAAAAAGAAAGCTTATTATCAAAAATAACCCCCAAAAATTCACTTGTTTGGAAACTTTTAATTACCTGACCATTGAGACTGATAGCTGGTTCTAAGACCTGAGATCTTTTCCTATGGAAATGAATACACTCTGTCTTAGTAGCTGAAAACTTAAATCCATTTTCAGTAACCCACTGCTGAACACGATTAACACACAATTGAAGTTGACGCTCAGCTGCAGCCAAAGTTTTCCCCTTGGCAGAGATGGAGAAGTCATCAACAAATAATGACTTATCGATTCCAGACTTTACTGACTGGACGATGTTATTATCTTCAGATTGAACAGAAGTGGAGAAAGGATGCTACCCTGAGGGACACCCATCTCCTGCTCAAAAGGATCTGAAAAGGTCGAATGAAGTCTAACACTGAAATGCCTGTTAGACAAAAAAAATTAGCAATAAACATTGGTAAATTACCTTTGAAATCAAGTGCCTTCAAGTCCTGAAGAATTCCATGCCTCCATGTTGTGTCATAAGCTTTTTCTAAATCAAAAAGAATAGAAACTACTGTTCTCCATTGATCAAAGCATTCCTGATAAAAGACTCATAACGAACCAGATGATCAGTAGTACTGCGGTTGTTCCGGAATCCACACTGGGAAACATCTAAGGCCCCCAGACATTCTAACTGCCATAACAATCGAGAATATACCATTCTCTCCATAGTTTTACTAAGCAACTAGTGAGAGCTATAGGACGATAGTTATTAGGATCCGAATGATCTTTCCCTGGTTTAGGAATAGGGATAACAACCGCCTCTGTCCAAGAAGGTGGAAAATACCCTGAACACCAAACATGATTAAACAGAGACAACAACACTTTTAAACCCTCAGCTGGCAACATGTTGAATAAATTGATAATGAATGTCATCTGGTCCAGGAGCTGAGTTGTTGGGTTTCAAAATGGCGTCCTTTAACTCATCCATGCTGAAAACGCAGTTGTAATCCTCAGAACTATCTGCTCGAAGGAACAAGATTTTGACTCTGCTGATCTTTTGATACGCTGGAATTCCTTGCAATAATGATCAGCTGACGAATTTTGATGAATAGTAGCAGCTAGCAAGTTAGCAACCTCCTTTTTATCAGTAATAATCGATCCATTTACTTGCAAACATTTTAAAACTGATGCAGCCGACTTCCCTTAATCTTACGGATTATTTTCCAAACTTTCCTTGAATTGACCTTAAAGGACAGATTTGAACAAAAGTTTTCCAAGATTCTTTCTTCTTAGTTTTAAAAGTATACCGACACTTTAGCCCTACACGCCTGATGTTTAACTTTGTTCCCCACCATAGGAAACTTAGCAAAAAATCTTTGAGCACCTTTTCTCTTACCCTTCAAAATTTGCACTCTTTATCATACCAAGGGGTCTTAACATCATTTGGTTTATCACGAGACTTGGGAATAGCTTCCTTAGCACTCTCTACTATCACTTTAGTGAACTGTAAAACAGGATCATCATAACTCTGCAACAGATTCATAGGCAGTCTACTTAAAATTTGTTGCTGATAAAGACTCCAATCTGCAGAGCGAAGCTCCATGTTTCCCGGGGGGACTCCTGCATTTGCTTCGTAAAAGAAATAAAAACCGGAAAGTGATCACTCCCGCTTAGGTCCGTATGAACCTGCCATTCTAAGTCCAAAAATAAGGAAGGGTCACAAATGGACAAGTCCAAGTGAGTCAAAGAACCAGAAGGAGAACAAAAGGTCGGTGAGCCTGAATTCAAAGACAGAGATCATGATCCGTATGAAATCTTCAAGAACTTTCCCTTGACAATTTGTGCGGTTACTTCCCCACTGTGGAGAATGACCATTCAAGTCACCCAATAAAAGAAATGGGCTAGGGAGCTGAGAAATTAAACCATCCAACTGACTCTTCGAAATCACAGAAGATGGAGATAAATACAGACAACATATCGTAACAACCTTGTTTAACGAGATACGAGCTGCCACTGCCTCCATATCCGTCTGAAGTGGAATTTCTGTATGTAGTACCGAATTATGAATGTAAAGAGAAACGCCTCTCCGTGAAAAATCTGCAGAAGCTGGCTTGATAAACAGGAGAAACCAGGAATCTCATGCTTCTTACTTGCAGTTAAAAGGGTTTTCCTGAAGAGCAATTACCGAAGATCCTATACTCTGTCAATAATAGCTCAAGGTCTCGACAATTTGCTTTAACTCCCCTTATGTTCCACTGGAGTATGTCCATGTTAGGTTGTTAAAAGAATATCTATCATCCCTCTTCTCCAGAAACTTCTCTGTCCACCAAAGAACTAAAACGATTCTTCAAGACAAGATCAGAAGCCGATGCTCCTGATAAATTTCTAAGTTGCTGTTACCATGTTTGGAATATTTGCTCTTACTGGACTGAAACCTGCTGCACGAAATACCTGACTTCGAGATTTTCCCAGGAGGGTCTGGAGTCCGAAAAGGACGCTCCTCACTGCGTGCCTGTCTCGTACTGCTGTTATTGGTCTGTGAGCGAGGGGACGTCTCTTTCTTCCGATCCTTCACCCCTGACCTCTGATCCACAGCACTTGAACAACTGAAACACTTCTTCCCTCACCAGCAGGGACTGAAGCCTGTTGTACATTGCTGGACGGAACACTATTGTATTTCTGAGACAAAACCTCAACTGATTTTCAAGTATGGTGAGCCGATCCAAAACCGATGACAACAATTCTGTCAATTTCTTCTCTACAGCAGTGAATGGAGCTGCTCCCAGATCATCACCTGATGACTGGTTCGTAGAATCGTTAACCACCTTCTGTGCATAAGTAGCACCCGAAGGAGTCCTGGCCTCCACTAACCTTCTAGCCTCAGGAAAGGAACATTTCCTCTCAATCTTTACTTTCTGAATCTCGCATTCCTTTTTCCACACTGGACAACTTTTTGATTTGCTGAATTGATCACCCTTACAATTGATACAGTATACAGCATCTGTACAAGACCCATCATGCTTCTTCTGACCACAATCACGAACAGATCTCCTGACCCGACAAGCTCGACTGGAATGCCCAAAGCGTTGACACTTGAAACACGCAAAGGAGATGGTACAAAAGGCGTAACTTTCACTCGGACATAACCCACTTTGATAAACTCTGGGGGAGATGGCATGAGCGAAAGTCGAAAGCAGAATAGCGTGTTAGTTTCAATCAAGTCTTTTCCTTTAGATATTTTCACTCTATGGACCTGTAGAACACCCTGACTTTCCATCTCAGTCCGTATTTCTGTTTCAGCAACTCCAGCCAAGTCAGCACATCTAATAACCCCTTTCGAGTAGTTGAGATATGGGTGAATAGAAACCTTAACTGTGATCTGCATAAGTTGAGAACCATCTCTTTTCAGCAGCAATCGTGACGCCGTTTCCGTAGCACAGTTAACAAGTAACTACCAGATCTTAGTCGTTTTATTCATTTGAATCCTGTGGATGAAAAAAACCCTCAAACCACTTACAAATGGCGAACGGAGAAATCCTAGCAATGGATTCTTTTGGATCTCTTGCTTCCACTATAAGGAAGCTTGGCCATGTGTTTTGGATACCCTTCTCTTTGCCACTTCTCGTATCTCTTCATCTGAATCTGAATCTCTTTCTCTCTGTCGTTTGGAATGACTTTGATTGCTTATAGGGCGTAGGCTCAATGGTGGCAGAAATTTGACAGTCACCCTAGGAGAGCTGCGTGCTAGGGAAAGGACAATGGATGGCCCTATACGAAGGACATGTGAGGATGAACTCAATAGGGCGTCCATCTGCCTGATACCGTCCCACAAAACCAGACAGGACTGCTGTAGCGACTCACTAACGCAGAGCCATACATCTCTCGGCCAGTTCAGCAACCTTAGATTGCGAGTGACTTAGGGCCACCACTCCATAGGTCTCAGAAAAAGAAGCATTGGAAAGGAAGACTGGAAAAATAGATGAAAGAACAGACTAAGAACCGGGAAGGAAGAAACAAGATGACATAGAGGCTGCAGATGATGTGGGGAGACTTTATGGGTGAAAAGAGATAGCAAAAGACATGGTAGGCAGAACATTAGGAAAGACAAGAAAAAAGGGTGGGCACAGGTTGGTTAAGAAACACCCCCGCCACGAGAAGGCCGGCCCATGGGGGCAGCCAAAATATAGAAACAATTGTGATCAGTGAGGAAGCCACTGGTGAACTATAGACGAATACAACAATAGAATTCAACAGCACCTTGACTATTATGCTGCTATTCAACAACATTGGAAAAAAGTGCAATCTGTTTTGAAGCAAAAAGGAATTAAAGAGGCGGAACGTTACAACAAAGAACATAAAAATCAGTTGCCAAAGCAACCTGCTGCTGTCTTCAGACAAGAAGGAAAAGAAAACGTGAAAAGCTTATACACTTATCAGGAAAAAATCTGTTAGAAAAACTAAGATTTTCAAAGGTTGAAGACAGGCTGTTAGTTGAAAACAGCTGAATGCAATTCCAGAGTATATGAAAACAAAAACTGTTAAGAAGAGAAACAATCATCACCACAAGTCAAACAAACCTTGAATTGAAGGAAAATCAAAATCTAAGAACTATCTGCATATGGCAAGGGTTTAGAAAGGCTGTGGGAATTGAACAGAAAAAATTTTTGTAACTTTGTTAGAACCCCACTTGCAGCATTCTCTCGGGTGGATAAATAAACTGAGGAGAACTACACGCCTGTTTGGAAAGTACAAGCAACTTTCAAAACTGGCAATAACAGTTTCAGAACCCATCCTATAACCGCCAAAATAAAATCTGCACTTCGAGAGAATCCTTGCGTTGAAGCCGACTTGGGAAAAGTGAATAACCCTGCTCGACGGGAGGGCGAAGAAGGTATGTGGCATTGTTTGGGTGTTGGCGTTGACAACTAATTGACTGTGTGCGTGTTCTGTGTAAACGAAGACCTCTTATCTGTATCAAGTCGTAAGACCCTAGCATAGAAGGCATAAATTTAAAGTGATCGCGTGTCGGCTTAATGACGGGTCTCTTTCGCCCCCGTCGCCCCATCGCCGCCTCGCGTCTGTCTGTCTGAAATTTCACATGAAAGACAGAGACTCATTTAAAAGAATGTCGCGCGAAAATGATGTTATTGAAAATGATCAGGAAAAACGCAGGATTAAGCAAAAACTAAAATCTGAAAAGTTTAGTTAAATTAGTATTGAAAACGGATAAAACCCCCCCACGTTTTGTTTTTTGTAGGGTCGTTATTTTTTGGTTATTGGAAAAAATGTGTGATGAATTATCATTTTTAATTCATTGTTGAAGTCTTACTTGTCAGAGAACAGGAAAATGTTCATTCTAGCTTTTACTGCCCGAAACTTGTTGAGGGCAGTAAAAGCAAGAATGAACATTTTCCTGTTCTTGCTGCCACAGAGAGCATTTCCAGGGCTGTCAACACGTACAGCTGACCACAGGAGCATTTCCAGGGCTGTCAACAAAGTACGCTGACCACAGGGAGCATTTCCAGGGCGTCAACACGTACAGCTGACCACGGGGAGCATTTCCATGGCGTCAACACGTACAGTGACCACGGGGAGCATTTCCATGGCTGTCAACACGTACAGCTGACCACGGGGAGCATTTCCAGGGCTGGTCAACACGTACAGCTGACCACGGGGAGCATTTCCAGGGCTGTCAACACGTTCACTGACCACAGAGAGCATTTCCAGGGCTGTCAACACGTACAGCTGACCACAGGGAGCATTTCCAGGGCTGTCAACACGTACAGCTGACCACGGGGCGCATTTCCAGGGCTGTCAACACGTAGAGCTGACCACGGGGAGCATTTCTTTGGCTGTCAACACGTACAGCTGACCACGGGGAGCATTTCCAGGGCTGTCAACACGTACAGCTGACCAGGGGGGGCATTTTCCAGGGCTGTCAACACGAACCGCTGACCACAGGGGGCATTTTCCAGGGCTGTCAACACGTACAGCTGACCACAGGGAGCATTTCCAGGGCTGTCCCAAAACGTACGCTGACCACGGGGAGCTTTTTCCAGGGCTGTCAAAACGTACAGCTGACCACGGGGAGCATTTCCAGGGCTGTCAACACGTACCGGGGACCCCAGGGAGCATTTCCAGGGCTGGGCAACACGTACAGCTGACCACGGGGAGCCCTTCCAGGGCGTCAACACGTACCGCTGACCACGGGAGCATTTCCAGGGCTGTCAACACGTACAGCTGACCACGGGAGCATTTCCAGGGCTGTCAACACGTACCGCTGACCACGGGGAGCATTTCCAGGGCTGTCAACACGTTTCCGCTGACCACGGGGGGCATTTCCAGGGCTGTCAACACGTACCGCTGACCACGGGGAGCATTTCCAGGGCTTGTCAACACGTTTCCGCTGACCATGGGGAGCATTTCCAGGGGTGTCAACACGTACAGCTGACCACAGGGAGATTTCAGGGCTGTCAACCCCGTAAAAGCTGACCACAGGGAGCATTTCCAGGGCTGTCAACACGGGACAATCTGACCACAGGGAGCATTCCAGGGCTGCAACACGTAACAGCTGACCACAGGGAGCATTTCCAGGGCTGTCAACACGTACAGCTGACCACAGGGAGCATTTCCAGGGCTGTCAACACGTACCGCTGACCACAGGGAGCATTTTTCCAGGGCTGTCAACACGTACCGCTGACCACAGGGAGCATTTCCAGGGCTGTCAACACGTACCAAAAAAACAACAAACAAAACGGAAACAAATTAACTAGCACAACACAAGCAAACAGAGAAAAAAAAAACAAAGCCAAGAAGTCACTCCCGTCAAGGGAAAACTTATGACATACGGTTTACAGGTACACTTCTTCGTAATATCAACTTCCATGCTGCAGTCCTTCACACGGATAAAACTAAGCCATGTTAAGTGCACCAACCGCTCTGATCCTTTCACTCTGATTTTTCTTTAAATACCGACAAAAAAAAAATCCTCTTGAGAAAATTCCAATGCAACAAAACTACATCCAAACGTTTGATTAGTGAACAGCATCGAAGAATGGACACAAGTGCCTGTTCCAGTGTTAAACTTTCACTGCCTACTTACCAGATTACTAGAAAGAACTTGCATCTTACCACGTTTTTCAAGAAAAGGAAATATTGCTCTCCCTACCACAGAAAGAAAACAGAACCACAAATACTACAGCGGTCGGCAACAGTACAGAGAAGAAAAAAATTGAAAAGAAAGCAAAGAGAGTGACACAAACGAAATAACTGGCACCGGATTTCTGGAAAACAGGGATTCTATTTACACAGAACGACCCCCCCCCCCCCCCCCCCTCCCCCCCCGCGCCCCTACCTTCCTGCATTCGTATGGGGCGAATTTTAAAACGTATGCAGAGTTAAAACTCATATTACAGAACAGGCCACAGAGGCAGAAAAAAGACAGTGAAGAAACGGAGACCAAAAAAAAAATTCTTTTAAAGCGAAAGAAAAAGAAAACTACGAGCGCTATATGCAAGAAGATTGAAACAGTGTATCTAAACAGAGCCCTACCCCACCCCACCCCTTCTTTTGGCATGGAGTTTCCACTGTACAAGGTGAGTTCTAGGTGAGAGAAGTGCTGAAGATTGGCTCACAGATGACCAGTTTGACCCGAGGTGAAAGCGAACACATTAAAGGGACAGTCAAGCGGGTTTAGAAAAGTATCATCCAGAAACTCCTTATGGAGAACTGTGTTCACATGTTGGCAACATTGGAACGTTGTTCAGGATACCCGGAGAACGTCAGCTTGTGCCGAAATGAGTTTACTGGGACCTCAAATGTCCTTTCCTCTAGGATGTTGTGAACTTCCGTTTCACTCACAGAAACAAAGGAAGTGGGGGTGCCATCAGTGAATAAAGAGCCATGAAGGCACTGAGGGAAAATGGGGGGGGGGGGGGGCAGACATTCAGAAGGAATTAAATGGGCTCTTAGACAAAGAGAGATAAAGCAGCAGTTAAACAACAGGTAGGACAAGGACGAAAGACCAAAGACGTTCGACATGACAGAACTAAGTGATCAGGAAGAAATGATATAACGTGTGGATTTAGAAATACGACGTATAAGACTTGAAAAAATACCTCGTTTTTTGAAAAAAAATCGACAATTCTGTTAATTCGCTTACAGCACAGCTGCTTGCAGATTTACTGATCGCTATTGTCTCATGTGTTGCCCGCGCGATCTCTACATCTGTGTGTGCATGTGTGTGTGTGTGTGCATGTGTGTGTGTGCGTGTGTGTGTGTGTGTGTGTGTGTGTGTGTGTGTGTGTGTGTGTGTGTGGTGTGTGTGAGTGTGTGTGTCTATGGAGTTGTGTGGTCGAGATGATGTGGGGGAGCACGAAGAGAGAAGAAAGCCACTCGACATCCCCACTTTCTGAAAAGGCAAGGCGGGTGGAAGGGGAAGAGGGTGGGGGTGGAAAGTTAAGGAAGTAGCAGCAAGGGGTGGGCCAAAGTGTTGGCAGTCTCCAATGAAATATCGTCACCGATAATTGTATGGTTCTTAATCACATCGGCAAATAGCGCTATTGACACAAGTTTGCTCTATTATAATTATCATTATTATTATCATTATTATCAATATTATAATACTCACTATTGATGTTAGCAGCAGCAGCAGTAATAGTAATAGTAACAGTAGTAGTCGTATTTTCTTATAGTTATTTTTGTCATCCATCCATTACCCCACTGACGCCATCTAGTCTGATTTTTTTCTTGCCACAGTTAAAAAGAAAGTCTGAGGAAGAGTTTTCACTGTTTGATTCAAAAAAACAAAACCCACGGTTCAATCAGATACAGGAAAAGGTTTGAACGCGGGGGAAAAACCCCAAAA
>JAFLJL010017211.1:5000-22594 GCA_018398815.1 Conus ventricosus | reverse complement strand
GAGAGAGAGAGGAGAGAGAGAGAGAGAGAGAGAGAGAGAGAGAGAAGGGGGGGGGGCAGATCTGCAATATGGGGGTGGAGGAAGGGTGGAGGAAGGAACGCGCCTATATGGTGACCATTAGATGTCTGCCTGTGATACGCATAGACAGCCGCGCGCTTTGTGACGTTCTGAAAGTATTAGCATGTAGACGTAAAACTTACCAGGCCAGGCCCATTTAGCCCAATATCGTGTGTGTGTGTGTGTGTGTGTGTGTGTGTGTGTGTGTGTGTGTGTGTGTGTGTGTGTGTGAGTGTGTGTGAGTGTGTGTATGTGAGTGTGTGTGTGTGTGTGTGTGTGTGTGTGTGTGTGTGTGTGTGTTGTGTGTGTGTGTGTGTGTGTGTGTGTGTGAGTGTGTGCGTGCGTGCGTGCGTGCGTGTGTGGTGTGTGTGTGTGTGTGTGTGTGTGGTGTGTGTGTGTGTGTGTGTGTGTGTGTGTGTGTGTGTGTGTCTGAAAATGCTTATCTATGCCCTAAAATGTTTCATTGACGATGTGATTTCTGACGTAATGAAACGCATCCAGAATTCATTCTAAGCATTTTAAGTGTGTTTTGAATGTTCTTTTATTACCAGGTATTTGTCTTACTTCATATACAAAGAGCGCTTCTTACGAGTTTTGAAACTTTTCAGACTTGCTTACGAAGGACAAGTGACATTTAAAGTGTTTGGAAGTAGCGTATAATGTTAGAGAGACTGTGCATTATTGTTTTTCTCCTCCTGTTGTTGTTGTTATTGTTGTTGTTGTTGTTGCTGTTGTTTTGCTATCATTGCTATTTTCATTGTTGTAACTGATTATGTTGTTGATGTAAACGCCATTGCCGTTGTTTATACTTGGAAAATCGTCATAGCATTATTATTTGTGTGGGAGCACAAATAGCTCTTCGGATACCGAATCGAATCATCATATGAGTTCAAAATCATTAAATACTATAAATGATAAGAAAAGGCTGTACTTTTTTTTTTCTTTTTCCATCTGAATCATCATAACGTTTGTTTTTACTGGCATTCATCCAAATGAACCATGTCCATTACATGTCCCCGAGTCACCTGTAAGACGCGATGGATTTACAGACATCTATCTCCACACCTTTCCATCATGCGCAACAGGTCAGAGGTGTGGAAGTCTCCCCAGACCTTCACATTAGCAGCAAGGCTTAGGGCAGGGAATTTCAGAATCTACTTCTGGAGTGCATGGTCTTAGACAAGGAGTTATTGCAGCCACACAAACCCAGATGAGCATCTGCCTCTGGAGTGCCGTTTACTATGTACAGCAGCGAGGTCCTGAAGAGGAATCATTGCTGACAGACACATCCATACCAAACTCTGCCTGTGAGACGTCATCCGTTGTGTCCAGCGGTTTGGTCTTGGACAAGGGAGTATTGGAGCCAGCTTCTATGGGCAGCTCATGTAGCTCGTATGCCAGACCACCGGCTGCCCAAGAGACTCTTCTACGGTGAGCGCAACAAGGAGTGCGTTCTCACAGAGGTCAGAAGAAACGCTTCAAAGGCACCCTGAAAACATCCTTGAAAGCGTTCAGCATCAATCCTGACACATGGAAATAAACTGCTGTGGATCGAGCTAGATGGCGCTACTCAATCCACAAAGGTGCCAGTTCATGTGAAGAAGAGAGGACGACTGCAGAGCAACAAAAGAGACAGGCAAGGAAAGCCCGCACCAGCAAGCAAGAGCAGGTCTCCAACATTGCCTTCCAACCTGTCACCGTACATTCCGTGCCTGTATCGGCTTAATAAGCCACCTGCGCATCCACAAATCATCTCACCCTCGCTCAACCCCAAGATAAATGAAGTAGTTCTTGTTGATTTGACGGACGATGAACCCACATCAACACCTTCCTCTGGGCGACGTCCACTGTGTCCATCAACAAGATCTTTGCAAGGTAATCATTGTGGCCAAATCCATATCAAAATTTGCCTCTGGTGCGTCTTCGTCTGTGTCCAGCAGCATGACCTTTGGCACGAAATCATTGCAGCCACACAAACCCATACCACGTCGTGGTCACAGGCGTGTAGTATGTGCACCAGCGAATGTATTGATATGTTTGCCGCCTGACCTAGCAAACCCATACACACCCATACACACACATGTGTACACACACCACACACATATACAATGATAATAATGGCACAACCAAAGTTAGGTAGGTACTCAATGTCCTGAACCGGCCTAGTGGGCTAATGCGTAGGTCAAACATCTGCTAAATCGTAGCCAGGAGACGCTCTTCCTAAATTCATACATCTTAGTCATTATTTTATTTATCCATCAGCATTAAATCATGCGCAGTGTGGTCTCAAAACTAAGCGGATGGGGTATAGCGTGTATGGACCAGTCCACACGCAATGACACCTCCTTGATGAAGCTGAAACTGAAACTGACCTAGCAAGCGAATGCTTTCGAAGAAGTCTATGCCAACAGTCGCAAAAGATATTATAAGCTTCGTTTTGTCGCTGCTGCTGCAAAGGCTTTGAATCATGAGCAACTCGAGTGCTACTGTCACTGCCACTGCTTCTGCAGAAACAACCGCCATTGTTGCTGCTGCTATGACTTCTGGTACTGAGGTTGCTGTTGATTCCTCTGGTACTCCTGCTCCTGCTGATTCGATGCGTCTTCAGGGGTAGCGCTGATGCAGAATTAAAAGCATGTTAAAGACAGTTCCTATAAATGAGTCCCCTCTCTCTCTCTCTCTCTCTCTCTCTCTCTCTCTCTCTCTCTCTCTCTCTCTCTCTCTCTCTCTCCTCTCCTCTCTCTCTCCTTGGTACTAGTGATTTGAATGTCCATCGAAGATATGCACTAAACTCCAAAAACTGTCCATTCTGTCACCAAGTCGAGGGCAAGATACATTTTGTGATTCTTTGTCCATCCTATAAAGATTTAAGAGATAAATATATTTGCCTCATACTAGAAATGTTCAAGTATCATTGCTTCTTTTACTGCAATATGAAAAGGGAATTGTAACACGCTCTGTAGCGATGTTCATTTTCAAAGCACTGAAACGAAGAGACCTGCTATCGGTTAACACACAAATGCCAGACTAATTTGAGGAAGAAGATACGTTTTTGTTATGCAAATATTTTCTTTCGTAATTTTCAATATATGCGCCGAGCGCCTGTGTGTTCTACTTTTGTTTTTGACCTCATTGCAGATAGGTCGGGTGCATTTACAACACACACACACACACACACACACACACACACACAGAGAAAGACAGGCAGGCATGCATATGCTACACACACGCAACTCGTTCGCATCTGCACGTGCACAGACACACAGACACACACAGACACACACACACATACAAGCACGCACGCACGCACGCGCACGCACTCACTCAAGCACGCACGCACACACACACACACACACACACACACACACACACACGCACGCACGCACGCACGCACCCACGCACCCACGCACCCACACACACACACACACACACACACACACGGACTTTCGCTTCTGCTCTGCTGGCGATAAGACGTGCTTGCACGAGCTGTGAGGAAACCTGTATTTTCCTTTTCAAGCTGAACTGAAATGTCTTGTTGAGTGGAGTGCTACCGCGCATCAGTGGGATCGTTTGCTTTTGTGTTGGCAAAGATTCTGTATCTGAAAGCAAAGAAAGCAAGAGAAAGACCTAGAAAACTTCGCGGCACAACAGCAGCCATGAAGTTCACCTTGCTGTGTATTGTCACGGCTCTGCTTCTCCGTTCAGGCATCGAACCGAATCCTGGGCCCCCCAAACAAGACATAACGAAACAGGCCAGACTGAACAGCAGCAACCTCAACATCAACGAAGAACCCGCAAGCAGCAAACAAGAGTCTATTGCTGATGTTATGAAAGTGCTGAAAGACATGTCATCCCAAATGAACAAATTGGACAGCAAAATTGACTCACTGAATGACAAAATGCAAAGACAGCTGGACTCTGTGATGGAAGAGAACAAACAACTTAAAGACAAAGTTCAACGGCTGGAAGAGAAACTGGACGATTTAGAGGGCAGGAGTAGGCGTAGCAACCTGCTTTTTCATGGAATTCCGTCCCCAAAAGATCACAGTGAAACGGGCTGACTGTGAGGAGGCAGTGAAGAAAGTCATCAAAGACAAGATGGGGATCGAAGAAGATGTCGACATCGACCGTGCACACCGTCTCCGAGGTGGCAAGACACCGCAACCCATCATTGCCTCCTTCAGTCGCTTTAAGCATAAGGACAAGGTTCCGCAAACTGAAAGGTACTGATGTGTTGTATCTGAAGACTTCACTCCCCGTGTTCGTGAGAAACGCCGCCAACTGCTCCCCTTTCTGAAGGACGCAAAAAAACGCAAACAAAAAGGCCTTCCTCCGATTTGACTCGCTCGTCATTGAAGGTAAGAGCTACTGGTACAACGAAGACACCAAGCACCTTGAGGAGCGCCGCAGTGCAAGATGAGAGGCAGGCCGGCATCGCGAACATGGAGCAAGAAAGAGGATTTCCGTACCTCCCCCCCCCCCCCCCCCCCCCCTGCCTGTCAAGCTACGACACAACAGGACTTTAGACCTATGATTCCCGTACCTCACCCCCAGACTACACCCAGCAACGATCAGAGAAGTAACACAAGAAACAAACGGTATGATGATGTATGTAATTGAAACATTTCTCAGAATGAAAAGAATGAAGATAATGATTTTGATTCTATGCCTCAATCAAGCCATTGTATGAGTAAAAATAGCTGTTTGTTCAATGTGATGGTTTGGAATATTCAAGGGTTAAAGAACAAGCTTACGAACTTTTCCTTTCAAAGATATTGTGAACAGTTTCAAATTTTTGCTTTTTCCGAATGCTGGTCTTGTAAACAAGAGGATATTGAAAGAGCTTTTCCCAACTTCACAGTTTTCTTCTCACCCCGCTCTCAGCGCATAAAAGGGGGTGTAGCTGTCTGTGTGAGAAAGACAATTTCTGGATATGTCGAACAGTTATTGACATCAGCGGAAGAATGCATTGTTCTAAGATTGTGTAAACAAGTTCTGAATTATTCTTTTGACGTGATTTTTGGCTTTGTGTATGTAGCCCCTGAGAACTCAGTCATTTATGGTGAAGACAACCCCAGTGGTATTGATATATTAGCTAAAAATATAACCGATGTCATGCGTGAATATCCTGACTTGCCCTTTGTATTATGTGGAGATTTCAACGCCCGTACTGGTGAGTTACATGACATTGATTTTGTCCATGAAAATAGACACGCACACCCGTTAAATGAAATTGATGAATTACTGATACGTATGCCTCAAATTGAACGCAGATCAAAGGACCATGCTGGAAATAACTTTGGCCGAACGCTCATTGACCTTTTAAAAGAAAACAACATGTTTATTGTAAATGGGAGAACAGAGCAAGACAAACAGGGCGAGATTACTTGTACAGCTAACAGAGGGATGAGTGTCGTTGATTATTTCATTTGTTCCCAAGCAGTGTATGACTTTATTTCTGACATGTTTGTCGCAGACAGATCTGAATCTGACCATTTTCCTATTGCTTTGCTTCTCAATGATAATACGCGTGAAAGCTACGAAGAAACTGAAGATGAGAATAGTGTTAGTATGGAATACAAGTTACATTTTAAAGTAAGAAGTCAACGTTTAGAAGCCTTTACTGATTATCTTCAAATCAATGTAATCCATGAGCTAGCAAACTTCTTTGAAGCATTAACTCAGAATGTTGATGAAGGCACAGAACATGTTGTCAGTCTAATGCAAAAAGCAGCTGAACAAATGCAATCAAGACCAAAAAAGCAATGTTCGTACAATTAGTCACCTTGGTGGGACAAGGATTGTGAGAAAGCTAAACAAGAGAAATACATGTATCTACGTATATTCAGACAAACGGATAACAGGAAGGACTTAGAAAGCTATCTTGACCACATAAAAGCATTCAAGTTGCTTTGCAAATCAAAAAAAGATGAAAGAGACAAACGTATCATAGATGAATTAAACGAAGCATGCGCAGACCCCCACTCTAAATCATTTTGGCAAAAAATAGTCTCTTACAGCCAGCAATTCAAAACGTTCAAATACGATTACACCAAACAAATGGTATGAATATTTCAAAAACTTACAGTCACCTGAACAAAATGTACATGATGAAGATTTTGAACAAGAAATTTCTGGTACATTACAGGATCACTGTTCTGAAATTTGTGAAGAGTGTCATAACTTTGATCATGATAATGAAATATCAGAAACTGAGATATTCAAAGCAATTAATGCAATGAAGAAGGGTAAATCTGCCGGGCCAGATGGTTTGCCCACTGACCTGTTCCATGCAGGAGCAAACGTACTCATTAAGTTTCTACACCCCTTGTTCAATAAAGTGTTTAGTAGCGGAACTTACCCAAAAAGCTGGACAAAAGCAGTAATCTTTCCCTTACATAAAAAGGTGATCGAGGTTGTGTTGATAACTACAGAAGTATTTCTTTGCTGAATGTGCTTAGTAAAATATATAATACAGTGATTAATAACAGACTGACTCAATATTGTAATGAACATGAAACTATCCCTGAAGCCCAAGCAGGCTTCCGGAAAGACAACATATTTTCTCTCCAATCTCTCGCGCAAAAATACTTAAGCAAACAAGGCGGACGATTTTATTCACTGTTTGTAGACTTTTCAAAAGCGTTCGACTGTGTAAACAGAAGTAAACTTCTTTACATTCCGCTGTCCAGATGGATCCATAGTAAACTGTTTGGCACAATTCAAGGTATGTATAAGAGTGTGATGGCAGCTGTGTGTTTTGGAGATAAGATTACAGAATATTTTGAGTGCTTATCTGGTGTTAGGCAAGGCTGTGTTTTGAGTCCATTTTGGTTTCTATATTTCTATCTGAACTTCAGACAGAGATAATTGGTTGTGGTGCACGAGGTATTAATATACTGGGAGATCCGTTGGGTATTCTCCTCTTTATGTACGCTGACGACATTGCAATTGTTGCTGACACTGTTCTAGACCTACAGAAGAAGATCGACTGTCTAGAAAAATATTGTAAAAAAATGGGGTCTGAAGGTAAACATGGATAAGACTAAAGTAGTTGTATTCAAAAATGGAGGATTTAACAAAAAAGTGAAAATGGAATCTAAACGATGCAGAGATAAAGGTTGAATCTTGCTATAATTATCTGGGGGTCATTTTTTCATCTACTTTGAAATGGACTAAGAATGTAGAAGCTCTTTCTGGTTGTCAAGGGTAAAAGACCCTGTCAGGGGAATGAGGCAGGAACAGACAAAGAGCATAGCGGCACAACACTCAACCACTCACTATCTCCAGACCACTCCAGGAAGTACGGAACAAATAACATTTATTAAATTTCAAATACACAAATTTACTCAAATATATTAAACACCTCAATCACTCACACATACACTCCATTTATGAGATGGGGTCACCTATCAAAGAAGAGGGAGGAAAGACAGGAAAAAGAATAACTACAAAAAAAAAAACAACCCAAAGTATAGACCCTATCAGGAGCTAACTGTCGCCAAGGGACAAAATAACCCGATAGATGGGAGCTTCAACAAAAAAACACACCACCACCCGGATCTCACTGCCAGCCGACCTATCACCATCTAAAGCTGCCGCCCCCCAACAAATCGAAGAGAAACAAACTAATACAACCAACAGGGCATAACAGGATACATTAAATCACACTAGCGCACGCACACAAATCCACAGCCCATACACCACACACACTTGCCACATAACTGATATGTTGAAGACTGTCCAAGAGTGTTCCTCGGATAAAATCTCAGAGAACAGTAAAAGGCGGATTCTAGCTTTCCCACCCTCAACCAGTTTCGGGTGGGAAAGCTAGGAATCCGCCTTTTACTGTTCTCTCCTAGTAAACCCTACAAACAAACATACTGTGTAGGGTTATCCGTTTTCAATACTAATTTACTAAACTTTTCAGATTTTAGTTTTTTGCTTAATCCTGCGTTTTTCCTGATCCTTTTCAATAACATCATTTTCACGCAGACATTCATCAAATGAGTCTCTGTCTTTAATAATATTGTTCTCTAAAGTCTTTTAAAACTGAGTTATATTTTTGACATAAAATCCACACACTTATTCTAGCATGTCTTGTTTACTGACTGGTCTCTGTCACTGGTAATATGAGAAAGGTAAATGACGGGGCTACACCCTAATTGCTGGTGCTCACAGTAAGAACATGTAAAGGGAGGGGATAATAGCGCTTGCGTCCCACGCGCACCTCAATCAACTAGGCCAAGTAATCACATAGGTTGTTTGACCTAGCGGTACCTCGCCATTTCACATTGGAGGCCTGCGCTGTACGGACGTGTTTGAGTGACTGCATTGTTTAGACGTGTGAGGGAAGTGATTTTACCAAAAAATTTGTCTCAAGACAGCATTTCTTCAGAATTAGAGAGAGAACTTCTGGAATCGCAAGTTGCTCATCAAAATCTATTAGATTTTTCAACACAGCCGTCAACTTTAATTCTACCTGACATGGATCAAGCTTCTACTTTTCAACAAGCTCAAAATCTTCCACTACCACCGCCAACACCAACGGAATTGTGGACAGAGGAAGAAAAGAATACTTTACATGAAAATATAAGATACTTTGAAAAATGATTGAAGTAGCTCATAAAGCAGAGAGAGAAGGTCCGCAAAAACTGCCAAAGAAACCAAAAAGAAAGCTTGAACAATTGTTCAAAGAAAAGAAAGGAGGTAAGAAAATGAGAAAAGATCTTTCAACACCACAAGAATTACACAACTATCTTGTGGCAAATCAGGCTGACATTCAAACAACTATTTCAAGAGAAGCTTTAGTGATCAGATATTTTCCACAACAGCAGATGAAGTTGAAATTGTAAAAAGACTACAAAAAGGGGTGAGAAATTTGAGGAGGCAAGATGCACAGTCCTTGCTAATTTACGTTCAGTTCGGCAACTTCTTGATTTTGTGTAAACAATGGCATGAAAAAGAAAGGAAAGAAGGGAGAGTGAAGGAAACATGGGCTGTTTGGTTGAAAACAAAAACCGATTATTCTGATATTCACGCACGAAAATTACGCGCCGTTGCGAGCGTTCTTTTGGATACCCAGGGTTTTATGTTGTAGGCCTTCCCTTTCGTTTCATTTTTGGCAAGCTAAATGAAATCAAAGCCATGCTGCAAGTGCCAGAATTTGCGCAGTTCTGGAACAAGATCCATGCATACCAAGCGAGCTCCAACAGTCCCAGTAAATAGAACCATTCATGCTTGATGGCTGGATAGAATCAATATGCACATAGTATAGACCTGGCAAGTTCAGACGTCAGTTACTAAAAATACGACCGTTCACGCGTGAACGCTAGCCTGCCTGCCAACATTCTTACTCCATGTAATGACTTTTTTGTTCAAAGACGGCTGGATAGAATCAATATGCACATAGTATAGACCTGGCAAGTTCAGACGTCAGTTACTAAAAATACGACCATTCACGCGTAAACGCTAGCCTGCCTGCCAACATTCTTACTCCATGTAATGACTTTTTTGCTGTTGTGGTTGCCTGCTTCTTCGCCTCTACCCCGCCAACGCTCCGCCAACACCCTGCTACAAACTTTAGGCTGCCTTCAGGCGGCCGCCGGGTGTACTTTATACAATTGTCTTGTTTTATTCAATCAGGCTTTTGTTAAATGCACCTGGTGGCTGCTTTGAACTTGTGACAAACGAGCCAATGAATCACAAAAACGCAAGCGCCGTCGTGCACCAAGTGGTTTTTACACATAACGAATAATAAAGCTCTGTGTACACCACACACAAACTCCCCCCCCTTCTCACGCCCACACACATGCACGCACTCCTCCTGCTGTAGCCGAGCTTTGAAACACTTGACACCTTTGCCCTAAGTCACCCCAAGCCCACCCCAAGTTCTTAATTAAGTTTTTAATTAAGTCACCCCAAGTTCTTAATCAAGTTCTTACTCAAGTCACCTTAAGTTCTTACTCAAGTCACTTCTAAGTTCTTACTCAAGTTATCCTCAAGTCACTTCTAAGTTCTTACTCAAGTCATCCCAAGATCATAACTAAGTCATCCTCTAAGTTCTACCAAGTTCTTATTCAAGTCAACTTATAATTATTTATTAAGTTCTTAAAGTATTATTGCATCTGAAATGGATCAAAATGAACTTTTGTTGTTGGCGGTTTTGGCATGCTTTTTTGTTCGGCTTCTGTATTTTAGTGGTTGAGATTGTTTGGACTGCTTCGGTTTTCGCTGTCGTTTATATATTTTATAACCGTAATAACCACCCCCAGCAGCAATGCCGCCAAAAATGACAATTGCTTTAAATCCCATGAAGACTTTGGCGGCGTAGGTCTTGAATCAACTTGTTTTGGTGTTTTTATAGCTGGCATTGAAACAACTGGCTGCGGCTCTAGCACTTTTTCATTATGGGCTATAATCTGTGATTGTAACTGTAATTTTCTTTGTTTCTTCCACTCTGCTACTCTTTTTCCTGCTGCAACGCGCCCAGGCTTTTTACTGGTCACTTTCTCCTCCTGATTCAGTGTTTTCTGATTCTGCTGATTTCTGGCTCGGTCATTTTTAAGGGAAACAAAATCTATATGATTAAAAGTAATTAATCCCATGATTAGCGGTGACAATAATGTTCCAAATCTGTAATATAGATCACATCCTAGAGACTCTAATGACTTTGTTAAAACTGGATCCTGCGTTAAAACATACATAAAGTCCTGTCAGAATCAATGGGCGCAAATTTACTTACTAGTTTAGTGTACAAACTAAGAGCCGTTTGTCCTACACTTTTTACCATTCTTGATCCCAGTTGCGCTTCATACCTGTTATGATACTTTACAATGTCTTGTGGCGACATTTGTTGAATCTGTTCTATGCTAAATTCATTTCCGAGGAACTGTTTGTTTTCCCACATGCGGCCAAAGAATACAGTCTTTCTTTTTTTTGGCATAATATCTTGGTCATCAACTTGATCATTTGTAATCATAAGTTCAGGAAGGTTTAGGCTGCCCTGTAGCTGTAGTAGATCGTCGCCGTTCATGTTTTTATTAATTATAATTATTTTATTTTTTAAAAATGAGCACCGAAAAAACTGTTACCAACCTTGTATACCATTCTGCTGTTATTGGAGGCCTAAGTGTAGGATACACAATGCTTGGTAAAAGCCTGTTAAAAATAAAACCGGCAGATCTTGGCAAACTAGACTTTGAAGACTCAGCAAAGCTGATTGCTGTTATTACAGCTTCATTTGCTACGAAAGATTTTCTAGTTAAGCAAGGAATAATTCCTGACAGTATCAATATGTAAAATTAAAAAAATACATTTATAAAATGGCTTCATTCGTAATGATGTTAGGCGGCGCTGTGGTTAATGCGCTTGCTTTTAGCGGAAGTAATTACGCATTTAGTAAACTGCGAGATGATGGCGAGAGAAAAAGACATAACAAAGCTATGGAGCAACTAGCAGCTGCACAAGACGCCTATGAAAAGCAGAGAATTGAGCAGTTAGATTTTATTAATAACAAACTGAAAAAACAGGGACATGCGGCTTACACATTTAAAGATGTTGATCAAGCAATAAAAGAATATTATCTTGTAACAGGCAAACCAATCGAGACATTGCCCCCACCAAAATTCAGTGACTTTTATCAACCATCAGAAAAACAAAAGATGCAAGAAATCGCGTTTATTGTCTTTGGTATGACCGTTGTGTATTTTGTTGCACATAATATTGGCTGAATAAAAATGAACAAAATCTATTATTCGCGAAAAGGATATTGGAAGGGAATCGCGGCAATAAAAAAGCTAAGCCAAGCAGTGGGAGTCAGTGAACAAACAGCAAAGGAATGGTTATCTAAACAAGCGATTTGGCAAATTTATTTACCTGCACCTAGACGAATAGAGAGACCACACTTTGTGAATACAAACCGAACGACACCCATCAAATGGACCTTCTATATTTACCCCATGATACGATTAGACGAAAAAGATTTAAGTACGCACTCACAGCCATTGACATAGCTTCAAGATACAAAGATGCAGAACCATTAACACAAAAGAGTGCTTCTGCTGTTGCTGTTGCCATACAACTGATATACCAGCGAGGCCCGCTAACTTATCCTCGCATGATTCAAGTCGATGATGGAAAAGAATTAAAGGCCAAGTGAATCAATTATTGTTAAAACATAGAGTTACCATTAAAAGAGGCATTCCAGGAGTTCACAGATCACAGGCTTTAGTTGCAAACTTTAACAACAGTTATCTGAAAGACTTTTTTCCTACCAGTATCACAGAGAGCTGATTGACAATTCTCGCAACACAGAATGGTTAGAAGACTGCCCTCTGTTTTGCGCGCAATGAATAATGAAGAATTTAAATTAACAGGGCTAAAACCAGTACAAGCAATCAAAAAACAAACAATAAATGTTGCTGAAGACTCCAGTACAACCAGCAAACTATTGCCGTTTGGTTTAAAAGTAAGGTACCTTTATTTACCGGGGGAAGCAGAAGGGGACACTCGCATCAGGGCAACAGATCCAGTTTGGAGTATTGATCCATATGAAATAAAAAGAATTGTAAAAATGAATCCGCCCGTGTATTATTTACGAGAAACTGACACAACAAAACAACCAGCCCCCCAAAGATCTTTATGAGGAAGAACTGCAGATAATCCCACCAGACACAGTTCCGCTTAATTAATTTACGTAAATATATTTGAGTTTAAAATGGAAGCTCAGAAGGAAGCACAGAACGAAACAAGCGAAACAAGAATGATAAATGAAGAGAACTTGGAATTAATACGAGAATCATATGATGCGTGTTCTGCTATTAAGGAATTAATACGAGAATCATATGATACGTATTCTGCTGTTAAAGAAACAATTACGAGGATTCATGGGCACAGGGCACTGCATCCAGATCACTTACAGCCCAAAATCCCAAATTTTGACTATCAAAAAGGGGAAAAAGAATATCTTGAAATAAAAAAAAAATTCGAGCACGTCAAGCAACATGAGAAAAAATTTGGATAAATTTGGGGAAATATAATTGATTTTTCTAGATAAATTTAAGGAAAAATATATACCCGAGGGCGAAGAAGATATATAATTTATCCGTTCTCCAGTGCCCAATTACAATATGAAAACTGTGGATTAACAAATACTCGTTTTGTGTTTGTTCTATCTAATGACTTCTTTGTTACAACATTTGGGTTTGATCTCATGTAGATTAGATCGCAGTTTTACGTTGTCATGATGAAAAGTATTTTTAAATTTGAACAATGCTTCTTTGTAGTTGTCATGTGATATTTTTTGACTGCACAACACTGCGAGATATTCCCTTTGCTTTCTTAATGGTTTTCTCCTGGCTCGAAAGACTGAAACATTTTCGACCTTTAAAACCAATAAACTCCTTAATCACCCCTCCTGATAATTCATCCTTCATTTTTCCTAAAACCTTCTTATTAAGGGATGAATGTAAAGGCGAATCTTTAGGGTAATCAGAGTGTCATACCATCCGCATGCCCTTTAGCTACTTCTAATTCCATGTTTTTATAGATGTCTCAGTAGGGATATCTAAAAACAAAACTATCTGTATCTGTGTAAAGTACTCTGGACTCTGGATACGAGGGTTTAAAGTAGTCATAAAGAAATTCAACATCAAAAGCTTTGATAATTCTAAAACAGTAAACCCAATAAATACGGGTTTTGTCCAATTTGACTTTCTTTTCTTCATCATTATCCCAAAAGCTGATCATGAAATCTTCTAAAGTCCTGATAATTTGGTTTTGAAGTCAGCTTAATTGCTTCGTTCTTTGGTGACCAATCTGACACTTTACGCCTTGTGCGGATTTCCATAGTCTTTCCGAAACAGCTTTGTTCATCAGCTTGAAAAAGTCTTTTTCTGAAGCATCTGTGGATTTTAGTTCTAAGATCAGTGTTCTTCATGATGATATGGTTTCATGAACTGTTCTTGATCAAAAGCAATTATACATGAACGGCTGTCAACTTTAAACCATGTCTTAAATAAAATTGTAGAAGTCTGTAATGACAGACATAATTTTTTTTGCCTCGAAGATTAGGCACAAGTTAGAGGCTCTGTTTTTTGCCATCTTAGACTTTCTGCTGCTAATGGATAGTCATTATGCAGGTCATGGAGTTCCTGAGGATATTCTAAGTCAACTTTTAGAATGTATCCACGCTGTTGATCTGGCGTCAAACTGCTCAACCACTTTAATGCTCCTTGAATATTATTCGTAAACCCCCGTTTGTGTACATTTTAAAGTTTCGTAATGGAAGTGATTTCGCCATAGCCCAACCATACAGATTGTTTGCATCTAAATACATGAGATAGTTAGAAACCTTTTACTTGGATCATAATCGTCCCCAAATATTTGTTGTTTGCTTTACAGTAATGTTGCGACGCCATACTAATTCCCCCACGCAATCCGTTTTCCATCATCTGAAGCATTGGGAAATCTGACAATAAATCGATCTGTACTCCAGTTTAAAATTAAGAAAGCATCCCAGCTCATCCCGGCACAGAAATTAATGCGCGGGATCCAGGGTATAATGTTTCATGCAAGGGCTTTCTGTAATTTTTCAAAAAAGTCCGCCAACAAACATACATCAGCCATCAAGTATGAATCATGATAGCTCCCATTGTTTAACACTCTAACTTCTGCCATGCTTCTTGACATGCTGGTAATCAGAATCACTAATGCCCTTTCCTCTAAGACAGAAAAGAACGCGTCTTTAGGGGGAAGTGTATCTTCGTCAAAAAACCTTTCCCAACTGTTCATGTACTCAAAAGGTAACACCCTTTCTAACAAGTGTGGGGTCAAAATATTCTTCTGTTATGGGCAGGACTTTAAGAACATAGCCATGACTCTAATGATCCCCCTCAGTGTTGCATAGAGTCATAAAAAGACATGTTATTTAAAGTGAAACACATTACTTTTCTGATGACTGTGCAATGCATGTTACCCTGAAGGCGTCGTCTACTGCTTTCATTATAAGATGAAGTCGTAACCCTCGCAAGTTATGAAAGAAGATGGGCAGCTTCCCCTGTCTTAAAGGGTTAAAGTTTTAGTTTTAAGATTGCATTTACTGAGCGCTGCTCCTCTGAACTTTCCGCTAATGTGATCATGGTCTCTACTGTCGGCTTCGCTGCGTCTGATGAGAGGCCTAAACCGCAAATCCAACAATGTGCATACTGTTGTTGGTCTTTGGGCGTCATTAGATTTTAGATAAGTTTAGATTAATTTGAACAGGCGTTACGCATTTTCTGCATGCGCTTTAAGAATGTTTTTTTGCAGCATCTGGTCCTCTATATAATTCTGGTTTCGAATGGCACCATCCCCACCTGACAACAATGAAAGCAAATGAAAAAATCTGGTGATTGCTCATTAGGACAGTTTTCGGAAGTTTCTGTGGGGTTGGCCCTTCATAGGGAACAATAAGCGACTCGAAGTCTGCGTAAACTACGTATGGACTTGTTTGCAGCCGTTTCCAGTTCTTAAAACTAACTTTAGATCCAGGTGGGGAGTAATTAGTTCTGTATTACAGTCAACTGGCTGATACAATGTTTCTTATGTTCACTCGCGGCTTGAACAGATGGAATTCTTGTTAAACATTTTCTAACAGAATTCTTGTTTGCCATGATTTTTTGAAGTAGCTGCATTAGTTTTACTCATTGTGCGTATCAATGTGTAATGTTGAGCACTCCTGCTGGTGAAAACATTAGGAGTAAGTCCACATGGCTTTGTCTGGATCGCCTATTGTTGGGCTGTCTTAGACACTCTAATAGGCACCAAATTTGTTTCCCTCATCCCAAGTGTAGATATTAACAGTTATTGGTTTGTTTTGTTCTTCAAACTGATCAATTTTGTCCACGCTAACAGGAAAGGATATTCCACTAAAGTTAAGATCATTGATGTAAGGTTCACAGTTAGATACTCTCTCTGCGTTTTTTGCGGACGTAATGCAGCCTTGCAAGAACACACCACATAAAACATTTGTTGTCTGAATTCTTTATGTTTAGAACTGCTCTTTTAGCGACTAATGCTGGGGGCAGCGGAATGTAAGCCTTGCCTACAATGGGCTCATACTTAGCCTGTTTTAATCTGATCTCTAAGACTTCACCCTCTGCCCAACCAGAGCCTCTCATTTTGGCTTCTTCAGCGCCACATCAAACTGTGTAAGCAGTTGGTCTGCCCAACCAGGTGTTAAGTCATTATGAGAAAGAATAGTCTGTTTGTTTAGTTGAGACCCAGACTTCTAGATTTTCTTCATTTATTGTTATTAGTCGATTAAAACAGCTAACATTACTTTAACTGCGGGTCTATTGTTAGTTTACCTGGAACTTGAGAAATAGCATGTACAACACTGCCTGTAACGTTTGTTGATCAATGACTTCTAGATTAATATCATTTAAAGCTTTTGACAAACGCTCTCCCTTAAGCATTCCTTCAAACAATTCGTCTGTCCTTCATATATCTTATCCATGCTGAGTTTCTTTTCTAACTCAAATATTTATTTAAATTAAAAAAATATATTAATCAGAATCAATATCAACAGTCTTTTGTGCTTGGACTCATAAACTAAAGTATAAACGCCCTTTGAGTTGTTACGTGAGCGTTTAGAACAGAGTTTAATGTCTCGTTTACTTTTTTTAAACATTCCTTTTTTATTTGCTCGGTGTCTGGCTGTTGAGAAAAACTTGCCCTTGCCTTTTTTTGAAGATCAAACTTTTGTCTTTGTAGTCATCAAAATCGGCCTGTAAACGCACTAAATTCTTCATCCGTGATGTTTGAGTCAACTAGTGCTTTATTTATTGTCAGTTTGAAACGAACTAAGTTTAGCTGTTATTAGTTGAACCATAGCTGTGTGCTTTGGAGTTTAGTTTTTAATTTTTTTGCCAGCAGCACTTACAGCTAATGAAAACAGGCCAAGAGCTAAAGACAAACCGCCTAGAGGTAAAGCTGCGGCGCACCTACGCCCGTTGCTAAGAGACCAACACTCGTTCCTGCTGATAGACCACTCAAAGCTGATGCTCCAGTATTAACATATGTAACAGCATTAAAGGCAGCAGAATACCTTCGTTTGGTTTTGCTGTATTTTGAGAGGTCTTGCTCTAGTTTTTGTTGCATTTGTGTAATGTTTGTTAATCTGAAGGTTTTTATGTTGGGGGGTTCTACTATCCCTTCTTTTGGTGGCTCTGGTGCTGTAGGCGTATTTGGATAAACCTGAACAGACATGCTTTTTTTTTTTAAATATAAAATAAGCACACACACACACACACACACACACACACACACACACACACACACACACACACACACACACTTTCTCTCTCTCTCTCTCTCTCTCACTCTGTTTCTCTCTCTCTCTCTCTCTCCTCTCTCTCTCTCTCCTCTCTCTCTCTCTCTCTCTCCCCTCTCTCTCTCTCTCTCTCTTTCTTCGTGTCAGAGGGTCTCTCTCAAAGAAGGATAAGAGGGCAAGCACACACACACAAACGCACACACACACACACACACACACACAC